>RJWT010045550.1:0-11602 GCA_004365215.1 Cuniculus paca
CAGCCTAGTGTGTGTGCCCTGGCCACTATTCCTGTGACCAGACATGGGCCAGCTCTGCCTCTCTGAAGCACATTCTGGGGTTGTTGAGTCCCTGGGCTTTGCTCCTCTGTTGTGGTGTGGGTGGTCAGTGGCATGGGAAGAGAAGAGAGGTGAAGGCCACATCCACACTGACTGTGAATGAGATGAACATACTGTGTTATTTCCTTATGGGCAGGAAAGCCTTGAACCTCAGTTAATTGCTTCAGTTTTTCTAAGTATAAAAGGAATCTAGCTGGACATTGAGTGACTATAATTATAAAACTCAAATCTTGCTTTTGGCCTCATCTGAGCCAAGGGTGGTGTTCATACCCTTGAGACTGACAGCTGGGAGAACTGTAAGCCCTTCAGAGGCAAAAGGCAGACATGGGATCTCTGCAGGTCCATCAAATGTGACTGCACAAAGCCCAAAGACCAGCTATTTCTGCTTTGGGTGTATCGTCCAAATGGGTTTTTCTAGCCATGTTCCATTGCACTTCTAAAGTGTTCTTTAAAGGCATAAAAGAGGAAAGAGGATGGTGGCTGGAAAGATCAAGTCCTTTTTAATGACTTATTTAATTTTGGAGTAACAAGGCCTCACTCTACCCCATACCATGAATAGCTTTTCCTGAATTACTGTTTTCATTTTGTTTTTAATTAAGCTGTGATATGAGGAACAATTAACAAACCCTTCTATTTTCACATCTGTTGTGAAACTATAAATTTTCCCTTTGAAAGATGGCTAAGTGTACAGAACATGGGACCTCTAGATAGATTTGTGGAAACACAACCACGTTTTTATTTAGTCTTGAGTTCACTGGAAGTATAAATAGGTCCTCAAATGATCTACTTCTAGGGCTTTTTTCCTGAAGGGTTTCTGCATTATCTTGTGCTGTCATCTTTATGTTGAATTGGAAAAATCTGGGATTCTTTTCCCATTGATCATTGCTTTTAAAAATAATGTAGTTTTAAAGAATTCTGCTGATTTAATCTCAATTCCAAATATGGTGTCTAGTAAGGAAAAAGATATTTAATAAAGTTGGTATTTTTAGTTCTAGGAAGAGGTTTTTTGGAGGGGTGGGGGAGGAGCTACAGCTAAGAGGTGGTTGAAATGTTCTTTTGGCAAAGGCATTCGAACTCCTGTTACTTTTGCACTTTAAAAACATATTTCCCATGGAGGCGGGGAGTGTGATTTTGGAACTTTTAAGTGTACTGCTTAGTGTTGCTAAATTTTAGTTCCTTGCTGGGAAGTTTTGGATGAGCTCATTTCATAAGGAATTACATGACTTACGAGCCCGTGTGCTGTAAGCGGAAGGGACACTGCCTCCTTTAAGAGGGCCTGCATCCTCAGAGGGATATGGAATGCCCTGCTGCTTTTGGTGGGCAGCATCAAGGCCAGTCTGCATTGGAATGGATTTGCAAGGACAATGACAGCTGTCCTCCTTCAGCCCTGAGGTGGCATTCCCTGAGGGAGTTCTTCCTTTTGCCCACCCTTGGCTCCCCATGGTGTGGTCATGCTGCGCTGGTCCCTTGATCTCAGCTGTTTTTGTCACATCTGCTGACTCCAACAGGGGATACTGTTCTTTGGGTTTCCTGGCCCAATACTCTGATTTGTATTTATATAGGATCAGAACTTTTTCTTGGCATCCTTTAGTCCTAAAAAATTAGGGAAGAAAAAAAACTTGCCTCCCATATCCCGAAATCTCAACACACTCATAATAGTTCTTCCCAAATTCTAATCTGTGTTTGTGCCCAGGTCCTGGGGAGGCTGCAGGGAGGATAGTGGGAGGGAAGAAAAAAGGAATATTTTCTCTGCATCGGTTTAGTCATGTGCTGTCAGGCATCTGTCACCTAGGACTGAGAAAGGGGAGCAGGCAGAGGCAGGGAGAGGAGGCACAAGGCTGGCGTGACTGGGAACTGATGAGCAGACGTCGGAGCCTTTTAGGGCAAGAGACCCGACCATACCTCAGGGTCCCCTTCCTGGTTGTTCCTAGGCATTCTCAGCAGCCCCACAACCCCAGAAAAGCCAAATCAACAGCCCCTCTGTCTCTTATTCCTCGTCTAGTGACTGCACGGTGCCATTACTCTTTCAGACCAAGTTGAATCACAAGTAACAGAAAATAAAAATAAGAAGTTTAAAAAGATAGAGGTTTATTGCACTCACACAGAAGTAGCTTAGGACCAGTAAGGTGTCTCCATAGTCATTAATGATCTAGGATCCTTGTCTAGTTCTATTCCACCATCCACATTCAATGGTAAGATGGCCAAGTAGGATTGTTGGAATTTCAACCATCACATCCAAATTCTAGATAGGAAAAAAAGGAAGAAAGGCAAGTACAAAAGAGTACATCTCCCAGCTACTTTGTCTCCCTTTACAGAGTTTTCCTGGCAGCTTCATAAGATGGTTTCTTCTTACATCTTACTAACAGGAAAATGTTGCCTTTTGACTAGGTACATTGCACCCTGGAATAAAATTGAGTTCAATATGGTTTCTTCTTACATCTTACTAACAGGAAAATTTTGCCTTTTGACTAGGTACATTGCACCCTGGAATAAAATTGAGTTCAATTAACAGTGAAAAGTGGAGAATGTGTATTACCCAGTAATACACATGGCAGTCAGTACCATGATCTAACTTATATGAGGTACCTCATACATGAACCTTGACACAGCCTGCCAGGTATTCTAGTCATTTGTGTATTTATATAGGATGTAGAGCACATGTGATGGCTGAATTTGCAGCCCACCTTTGTTGAGTGAATCAGATTTAGCTCCTGCCCCTCTTGCAGGCCCTTCAGTTACAAGCATTTTTTTTTTTTTAAGGCACAGTACTTCTTCCTAGAGGACTTTTACAAGCTAGCAGTTTAATGGTAAAGATTTTTATGGTCATTAATGATAAAGATCATTAATGATAAAGATTTTTATGAGTTATCCAGAAAATTGGGAAAACAATTACAGGCCATGAAAATTAGGAGTATTGTTACCTACTGAGTTTTTACTACCTGATTCCAGATGTTAGAAAAAGAAGACAGAAAAGTTTCACTACTCATGAGTATCAGTAGATTGTTAGGTAGAGATCTTTACTGGGAGAAAAACTGCCACAGTTTAGTGTTCTGTTTGAATTTAAACTAACAATATAGAAGGATCAGAGATGCCTGAGAAAACTCAGTTAGTACTTCATATTTGTGAAAGGGGAGGGAATCCTGGAAATCTAGTTACATAAATGCACATTTGAGGACAAGAAAATTCAGTGGATGGATCACAGGATGACTGGAAAAAGGGCTTCCCATTTTGCCCTTGGAGGGAAGGAAACTGACTACACCGTACATCTAGGTCATCTTAGTCGGAAAGTGTCTTTGATGAGCCCTTACCATGTGACCAGCTGATTCACTTTGTCCACTAAGTGGACAGTTACTAGGTAACTAGGGACTGCAACTTCTGGGGAGGGAGAAAAATCACTGTTGGCCCGGCCTTCTGGCATTGGAAGTGTAGCAGTTCTGGCCATCAGAGGGAGGATTACCGCTGTGTTTTGTAATTCTGTTTTACATGTCGGTCATAGCATCTGCATCTGTTGTTTCATCTTCCTCATTGTTTCTTCTCTTTCGTCCCTTCTTTTTCTTTTTTCTTTTTTCTTTCTTTCTTTTATTTATTTATTGTTTTTGGTACTGGGAATTGAACTCAGGACCTCACACTTGCCAGGAAGGCACTGCACCACTAAGCTATATTCCTGGCCCTCTTTTTTCTTTCTTATATTTTGTCTTTTTTATTCCAGATGTGTTTCTGCATGCATCCATTCTGGTCTCCTCAAATCAACATAGGTCTGACCTTTGCAAATACATTAATGAGGAATCTGGGGCTGTCTTCCATATTACTGTTTTTGAATATTGTTAACAAGAGCTAGAAAGTCAAGAACAAAGAGCTTAAACTTTAAAAGAAATGAGTGTAAAATTCTGGCTTCATCACGCTAGCTGTGTGACTTTAGGCAAATTGTTTTACTTCTCTGAATCTCCTGAACCTCATCTATAAACTAATTGCAATGTTTACTTCAAAGGATTGTTAGGAACATTGGACAAAATGATGTATAAAGAAAACTCGGGGAAGTAGAGGAATGCCAGGTTGAGTTGGAGAGTACAGACCATGCTAAGAAGTTGGAATTTACTTAGGTGATTTGAGAAGCAGGGCAGTGATATGATATGATAGATGTTTTTTAAAAGACCACTATGAGTCTAAAGAAAGTTCATTTGGGGGCAGTGGGTAGACAAGAGTGTAAGCAGGCAGCCCACTAGGATAGAAGAACAATATACAAGGTGGCTGGATTAGTGTAATCAGAGAAGGGACAGAAGGATGCAGTGTGTCTGAAGATCTTTTGTTGAAGTAGGAATAGCTGAAGTCTTAGGTGTGGAAAGGGGAGGAAAGAGGACGTACAAGCACACCTGCTGGGTTTGGTATTTAATTGTGTGAGAGGATGGTGCTGCCTGTTGAGAACACTGTGGCGGACTGTGCATGTGGATGACACCTACAAAAATTTGGCTGGCTGGTTCAGAGTATCTAGCGGTGAGAGCAGTGCATATTCCTGGCGCATGTTGAATCATGAATGTGGTAAGTGGACCAAGTTCTACCTCTGGTCTTGCTTTGAAGTACTTGTGCTCCAACCATCACCCCATTTTCTTATTAGTACTTATTTGCAGAACATAATGGTGGCAGTCATCATGGGGAGTTGGTACATGTACATGTCACATTTTTTTTCATTCCCTTCCGACCCCCACCATTTCTTGGTTCTTTTCTCTTTTTCGAGGGTGACTTCTAGAATCAGTTGGTAGTATTAGGTCTAGAAGGCAACCTGAGAGTTTCAGAGACCCTCAATATCTACCTTTTTAATACCATAGATGGCATTAGTGCCTTCCTTGCAGATTGGTATTAAGAGTCAGAAAGAAGTGAAAACTAGCCCAGATAGGGTTGGGGATGGGCTTTGATATCTGAGCAACCTTCTGAAAATCTAGATGCTATCACACTGTTAACAGGCAGAGCCATAATCTCCTCCCCCCTCCACCAAGGAAATTGCAATTAGTTACATATCTGTAGGGTTGCTGGAAAGTTGGGTTTTGTACCACTGTGAGTAACACTGTCTTGAAGGTTTTCCAGGTGATCCTTGCTCTGGTTCTTGTCTTTTGGCTTTTTTTTTTTTCCTTTAAAGAAATCAGTTTGGTGACAACATCTCCTCTTCCTGTTCATAATTCAGATTCTGGAAGCAATTAGAAGCAGGCAGCTTCCCCTCCAAGGAGAAGGAAACCCTTCTTGTGTTTTGTGAGTACTTGTATATACCTAAAATAATGCAGTAACAGCAAATGCCACAGTGAGAATTCCGTACTTATGAAATTGTTGTCATGAAGTTAGAGTATAGGTAAAAGTCTTTGGCAAATTTGTGAAGTATTTCGGAGAGAAAAAAAGAGGCCAGGATTTATAGAGTCTAAAAATAGCAGTTGAAGTGCAGCTGTGTTTAGCTTGTCAGAGAACCTGTTGAGTCGAGACAGGCAGGGGATTTTATTTCTCTGGCCCTGAGGTCATTTGTCTTGTTTAAGAAGGGACAGCAAACATTTCCAAATAGGGATTGATTTTTAAGGGGAGGAAGATGGCTGAATTGAGATGGTATTTCTTGTTTTCTGCTCTCACTCTTCCTCCTCCTCTTCAAGCCAAACCCACTCATAGTTGAAGTGGGGTTTGGTTTTCTCATTAGAGTCAGTGGGGGCCGCCTAGGTGGCAGGATTGCAGGTGTACTGGTAATATTGCTTGTTGATGGCATGTTTGATGCCTGTTAGTCTGAGATCGTAGTGGGTCTGCATGAAGCTATTAAGTTGAGGTAAATCCAAAGCTGAAGAAATAGCAACATGACCTCTCCAAGACTGACTGACTGAAGCCTGGATCTTATTTGTCCCATTTCTAGTCAAAGACCATAGCTTTTTCCTATTCCACAACGCACAAAAGAAGGTGTTTGTCTTCCTCCTGGCCTAAGCAGTTTTCGCCTTCTATGTAGGTGGACTCTGACTTATGACAGTTTGACTTTTTGCAGCACAAACCTGTATGTGTTCAGCAAAACTCATGCTTTACAGTTTGAATTCTGATAACTTCTCAGTCTCATGATATGTGGTCCAGTGCTCAATCATGATACTGGGCAGCCACAGCAAGTCACAGCTTCCTGCCAGCAATGAGCTCACGAGGTAAATAGCCAATACTCTGAAGTGTGATGTTTTGCTAAGATAGGATGTTAATTAGGTTAGGTGTATAAATGCATTTTTATTTAAAAATATTTTTACCTTAACATGGGTCAAAATATAAACCCATCATAAGTTGAGGGGTTTCTGTGCTTAAAAAAATGGGAATGTCAGCATCCCCAAACTTTTCGTTCAGGAGGACTTCAAACCTCTTGGCCACCGACACTTATTGAAGCCATGTTTGAAATGAGTTCTGTTCCTGGGGGAGTGCCAGAAGGTGATGCCATTAATTTGTTTCTAGGCCAGACGCTGAAAACTGGTGGCCCCCACGCCAGATCTTACTCACCATTGTGAATTTTTTTCCCTGCAAAGTGTTGGCTTATACAATTGCCAATATTTAAAAACTAGAACATTTTGTTTACAAATCTTGATTTCTCTGTTGTCTTGCGGTGCTCTGAGATACATCCTTGCTTTACACTTCTTGCTCTAACAGGAAGTGCGTAGGTCCTTGTCTTGCCGCAGGTAGCTTCCTTGGGGGTCGTGATGAAAAACTTGCTCTCTCTTTGAGGATAATAAGAAAGGAGTTAAATAAGTTGCCATATTAGAAAACACCTGCGTATGCATCGTGAGCACTGTGTAAGCAGTAGCTGTTGTCATTGTCAGCAGCAGCAGCAGCATAGTGTTCATTACAGTATGTTTTTGGTGAGGATCCTGGGTTTATTTGTGACACAAATCCAGTGTCTCATGATACCCAATGAAAGACATGTCTGTTGGATCCCAATGCCAGGAAATAGATGCCTTTTTTCCAAGTTACTGCCTCATCTCTACCTTTTCATGCTGTAAATTTATCTGCACTAGCAGTTGGGAAGTTCAGAGTTAACTATGTAGTTTATATATGGCAGGAAGACTTGCATTTAGTTTATCGATCTCTTGGTTTTGCATACCATCATTTATTTGCTACTATGCTTTTTCTCTCTTATTTTATTGTGCGCATATTTGTAAGCAGCCTTAAATACTGTTTGTACAAGCCTGGGTATCAATTAAAAAAACAAAACATCCATGCCTTTGAGTAGAGGCTTGTCATCACCGTGAATAGACTTCCACATCAGGACACGTACAAGAGAGGTGAGCAGACATATGTACCACTGTCACTTCCTCCCTTACTCCACTGCTTAAAACAAGAAATGTGGCCCAATCCAACATCTGCGGGGTGGTGAAACAGAGTTTGCCTCTAGTGAGGTGAAGCTCAGGATCAATGACAGACGTGCCTGAGTGGCAAGTTGGGGTAGAGAGTAGATGATAAATTACCATTTAGTCTGTCACAGGCAGGATATTTATTTTAAGAAGGTTGGACATACTATTTATAGTATCTGGTGTTCTCCATGTCACCTCTGTAGGTCTATTCTGTACCATTATTTTTCCTGCTTTGTGCCCTGAGAAGGTGACTTTCCTCTGCTACTTTTAGTTGGGCTTAGTCATAGTGAACACTGGTAAAGAGGGTGAAGAGCTTCCCATGGATTGATGGACTCGTCCCCCTTTGAAGGCCGTAGTTTCTGCCAGGAGTTTAGTTCTGATAACTCAGGGATTCTAGTATTCCCTCTGTCCCTTGCTGCTTCATACCTGGGGTGGTAGTGGCTCTCTACTATTGCTCGCCCTCCCCGCAGAGTGCTTTAGCATTGTCTGCCCTGCTTTGCAAATAGTCCCTTTAGTGAACTCTTCTCAATCTCCCTATTTACAAGAGACATCTAACCCTGGCCAAGACCCTTATGAATATAGTAGGTGCTCAATAAGTGCATGGTTGTGTATCAGACCTCCCCAACCCAAGCCTCTATGCGTAATTGGTCATTTCTTCTAGCCTGCAAACTCTATGGAATGTAAAATCATGAATCCCTCCCTCTTTCCCCAATACTTATCCAGCTGTCATCCCTCTACCAAGACCCAGACAAAATAAATTCATTAGAATAAATGCAGATATATAGTGTTTTATTTTTCTTCTCTGAAATTATTTGGCATGTCCTTTTGGCCAAATAAGGAGAGATTCTTTGAAATGCAACATTTTTCTGTGTCGGAACTATGTTGGAACTTTATTTCCCAGATATGATTTCTGCCATATCACCTTCCCAGAAGGACACATGGGCAATTTTTGTGGCTAAAGAAGTCTCAAGTGTAAGGAACTCTGCACAAAACCTGCCAATAATAATTGTGTCACTTAACTCAGAAAGGGGTAATTAACACTATTCTTCCTCACTTGGTAGAGCAATGCATTTGTTTATATAAGCAGAAAAGAAGCCCTCCCACATTTTAATTTCCTGAGTGAGTTTGAGAACCATCAGAGTATTTCCCAGACTTCTCTGCTAAAGATACTATTTTGTTAAAAATTCAGATTCTGAGTGAGTCTGATATAATGGGCCTGGGGTTGGGTCTAGAATTCTGTTTTTAGCATATATCCTGTGTAATTCATATTAATCATGTGTGGGAGGCCCTGGACTGGCTAATGATTCTCACATATTGATGAGGAAAAATACAGTCATGATGACAGTAAATAAGAATATGTGATAATTTAGTGAGCAATGTACAAGTCACTGGAATTTTGTATGTATTGTTCCATATAACCACACTTGCCCTTTCAGGGTTTGTTTTTTTATCAAATATTGCCTGTGCCATTGTTACTTTACCAGAATTGAATGGGAAGAATAGTATTAGTAGGTTTTGTTAAATATCCTAATTAATACCAGACCCAAAGATAGAGAAATCATCCTGTTATAAACATGAAAGTGCCTAGCAAACAACCCACACTTTCAAAGTCGCTACATGTTTTCTTAATATTCCTTCAGCTCACCCCATGTCTGGATCATGTAAGAGGTGTTTCTAGAAAGCTTGGAGAAAAGTTTTCTCTGGCAAGTGGCTCTAAGCAGACATTTCTAGGCCAGGGCAATTCTTGTGAGTTTCTCTCTTGAGAGAACTGTGTTCCCTCCTAAAAAGGCCATGCTGGCTTACTCATCCTTACAGGTTATTAAGTCTCCATTAAGAACGCCATTTCAGGGGCTGGGGATTTAGTTCAGCGTCATAAGCACCTGCCTGGAAAGCACAAGGTCATGAGTTCGATTCTTGGTACCAAAGAGTGCCATTTCACTGTGATTGTGGCCTGAAATTTTTGGAAGAGGAATCTCAAACTTTATTAATATATTAGGGAAACTGTCATGTTATTAAATTTTAATTAGAGTTTCTGGGCAGCTTGAGCTGCCTTATAGATCATCTGTTTATTACTCGTGTGACCCACTGAGGAGAGAAATATTTTTCTGGCAGAGCTGAGTTCTTTCCAAGTGTTGAGTGTTCCATTTTTTTTTTATTGTCCTGCACATGCTGTTTGTGACGTATAGTTCCCTAACTTGCTTTTTATCCCCAATCCACACTTCCTCCTTCTGAAAAATCTTTGACACCATTGAGTGAATAAATGCACATTCAGGGGTTTGGAGGGACATGACTGTGATACCCATGTGCTTATCACTTGCACATTTGCATCATCTGTAAGTGACTCCTTGGGTTGAAGCCGATTTAACAGCCTCCCTAATTTAGTATATGATGCATTCTGTATGTAGGAAGATAATGTGATACCCATTTTCTCTTTCTGTATTGATTGAGACTCAAGTTACAATTAGTTAAACCAATAGCTGTTGTATTAAAGGTAGTCTCTGTGTCCCAGAGTAGGGCCATGATGGGTGTTTGAGACCTTTCAGGCCATGAACCTCTAAACATGCATTCTCTAGTACTGAGCTTACAACTGTTTGCCTACCATCTTGTAACACTGTTTTAGGAGATGAATTCCAAGCTTTTTGCTTTTTTTCTTCCTGAAAGCCAAATGGGCTTTTACACTGTAGTATAGAGGTTCAGTTCAAAGGCAAATTTGGATCACTGCTGGACGTGAAGATTTCAGAGTGCCTTGTCTTTTGCAATGTCCAAACCAAGAACCCACCTGTCTGTACACTGTCCTCACATCCACCCATCCACCCACTCATCCATTCATTTGTCCACCCATATACTAATTCCTACAGTGTACCTGACACTGTGTTTACATTTCTAGTGTCACAATGATAAAGGTTAGTAATAACAGCCATCATTTATTGAGAACCGTCTATGTGCCAGGTAGTCTCTAAGCTTCAAAGCAAGTTTGTGAGGTAAGAATTGTATCTTCCATTTTATGAGAGAAAAAGTTAATATACTTTATCTGAGTCACCAAGCCAGGCATAGTAGAGCAGGCCCGAGGCATCTTTGTGATATCAGGACTAGAGCAGCATTTCCTTCTCTTACTTTGGGCAGTCATGTGTACATCCTTCGGTGGGTCAGAACTGAACAGGCCTCACTTGTCACATCTTTTCTCCTTGACATATTTTCCTTCTATCAGTGAAATAGGAGAGGGATCAGCTCTCATTTCTCTGCTTTGCCTTTACAATCTCTTAGAAACTTGATGTTCTGTCTGAATTCACTCTCATTTTTATCAGTACAAATGGAGGTCCATTCAGTGACTATCTAATGTTTAAATGTTACAAATCGAGAAAATGTTAAGTATGCACTCTTCTGTCCTCTTTCCTTGACAGGATACCTTTATAATAATCTGGAAGGTCAGCACTGAATTTGGCTTCTCAGGCTCTTCAAAGTTTAGTGCATTAGTGGACAGCTTTTGGAGAGCTGGCCCGTGTCTTACCCCTCATTTTTCTTCCTGTCTGGCTCCTGAGCACACATGTGAATGACTTGGCCAGGACAGTCAGGCATGGATGTGGATTCTAATGCAGGCTCTGCCTACCCACCCTGCCAAAAGGTCGTAGGTGGTTCCTTCACTCCTTAGGCTGCCAACCTTTCATGAACCCTAGTTGGGCTGGGCTGTTCCCCTTGGAGCCAGGACCTGTCCTCAGGTTACCCCAGGCCCTTTTCTCCTGGCTAGTTTTATCCTGGTGAGCAATGATAGAGGACAGAAAGCCAGGAGGAAGATATTCCACGGCTGGGTGGAGGGTCAGGGTGGAGCACAGTGGAGTGAGAGTGTGTGTGTTAGGAAGCCAATGGGAAGGAGGGTTGGGTCCTTGTTTTCTTAACTGGCTCCCCATTATGGCTGTCCCATGGGGTTCCAGTGCTCAGCCTGAAGAGGCATTGTTCCTGTGAGTGGAGTTAATGTTTAGCGACAGCCACACCAGCCCTCATTTTGCTTATAACTGTGGTGTAAACATCAGCCCTGACACCAAGAGATATCCATACTGTTCCTTGGCATAGGTCTGGAAGGCCTTGCCTGGGCCTGGGCAGCTTTCCTGTGGGTTTTGCCAAAGTACAGACGGCCCCCTTGCAGCTCTGCAGGTGGTCCTTGGGGGTGAGGAAAGAAGATAGTAAGC
>RJWT010045551.1:0-11577 GCA_004365215.1 Cuniculus paca
TGCTGGTTTGAAAGGACAGAATAATTTAAACAAATGTGAAAAAGAAAACAAAGTTGAAGGGTTAACATTGTATAATTTCAAAAGTTATTACAAAACTATAGCAATTGAAACAGTATGGTGTTGAAATTAAGATAGACACAACACTGGAACAGAAGAGAGTTCAGAGATCAACTTCTACATATATGAAAACTAATTTTTAACAAAGATTCAAAGGCAGTGAAGTGGAGAAATAATAGCTTTTTCAACAAATGGAGCTGAAAAATGCATATGAATAGAGAAGCAAATATAAATTTAAGCTCATATTTCAATTCATACAGAAAAATTAAATTAAAATATATCATATGCTTAAATATAAAACTAAAACAATAACACTTGTGGTAGAAAACTGCTGAACCTGGAGGAAATTGCTGAATCTGGGAGTTTGGGGAAAGGTGTTTTTATGTACAATACCAAAAGCACTATAAATGAAAAGGATAAGTAATAAATTGGACTTCTCCAAAATTTAAAACTTCTGTTCTTTAAAAGATATTATTAGGGGAATCCAAAAACTGAAAGAAAATTTTTGCAAAACACACAGCTCATAAAGGACTTCTATACAAAATATATAAAAACTTCCCAAAACTCAACAATAAGAAAACAACCCAATTTTTAAATGGACAAAAGAAATAAACAGATGACTCACTGAAGAAAACATGCAGGTAGAATATAAGTACATGAAAAGTGCCTAATGCTGGTGGTCATCAGGGAAATACAAATTAAAACCATGACAAGACACCACTACGTACCCATTAAAGTGATTAAAATTTAAAATACTAGTCCTACCAAGGGTTGGCAAGAATATGGAAGAAATGCAAGTCTCACACAGGCCTGAGGGCGTGTTCAATGCTACAACCCCTTTGGAAAACGATTTGGCAGTTTAAGACCACATCATCCAGCTATTCCTTTCCTAGGTATTTACCCCAGAGAAAAGGAGGTACAGGTCCACACAGATTTGCACACTAATGCTCACGAGTGCCTTCTCTGTAGCAGCTAAGGAATAAAAACCCAGACATGTGTCATCAATAATGCATTGCCCATCCAGACAATGCAATATGACTCAACGATAAAAAGAAGTACACTGTGAACAGATGCAGTAACACGAGTGTCTCGGTTACTTTGCCTGCACTGGGATGAAACACCTGATACCCACGACTCCAAGGAGGAGAGGTTGAATTTGGGTTGTGGCTCCGGCCGCTGGTCGGCTCCAAGGCAGAAATGGACGTTGGATGGAGGAGGTGGGGGAAGGAGGTGGGGGAGCGTTCAGGCCGCGGCAAACAGGACACAGCAAAAGGAGCAGCCGGGAAGGAACATGGAGCTTCCACGCGGTGTCCCGTGACCACCTGCCCAGCCCATGCCGCGCCTCCGGCAGCATGCTGGGCTCTGAGCTCATCCAGGGATGAATCCACTGGCAAGTGCAGCGCCCCACGATCTGATCACCCCCACATCTTCAACTCCCAACACACGAGATCCCAGGGGGACGTTTAAGAGCTTTACCATCGCAGTGAGTGCGGTAAGTCAGATGAAAAGAACACACACGAGTCCTGCGTACCTCCTTTGTATAAAGCTCTGGAATGCAAAATAATCACCGCAGAAAGGAGACCAGCGTTTGCTGCAGGATGGGCGGGTGGGAGGGACACGAAGGAAACCGCTGGAAGGATGGACACGTGTCCCGTCTTCACGGCTTAGAGGTGTCCACACAGCCACAATGAACCCGTTGTACACCTTAACACGTGCAGTTTATTGACTGAGAATGCCACCAGCATAAAGCTATTAAAAAACTTTTAAGATCGGGAAAAGAACAGATGCACACAGAGAAAGGAGAACACGCTGCCAGGGTCCCAGACCACCCTGAAGTGGGCAAACTGAGGTGTTAAAAACCGTGGACAGCACAGACTGAATTCGCAGGTGAGGGCTACGCGGCCGTGGCTGCTGCAGACCTCGTTCCCAGACCTTCCAGAGCAGCCGCGTTTACTCCCCCACCCCGCACCCACCCCGCCCCAGCCACCCGAACGCAGCTTCCCCCGAAGAAGCGCAAAGAAGTCCAGCGGCCCCGCCTCTTGTAAAGGATCTGGGTCAAGAAGGGCCCGTGCTTTTGCCGAGGACACCTCTGCTTGCCATTTCCACGCCTCCATTCGCTGACACCTGCAGTCGAGTGGCTGACACACGTGAAGACTCAGCAGAGGCCAAGTGGGGACACAGACACGAGCAAACCAGGAATAATCAGAGCCGCGCTCTGGCTTTTACAGGCGCTGATCGCTTTTACTTTTGGGGGTGTCTTCCTGCATTTGTGTGTCTTATAACTGTGTCTATATAAAGACAAATTAATCCAGGCTCTGTTTATTCTTTAATCTATTGTTACTGAACTCATTTCTCAACTGATTTGAAGAGAAATCAAAATTAAAGCATCTTTGTGGACTCTTAAAAGTAGCGTGGCTGTGGACACTGAGTCTGCTGTACCGGGGGGAGTGGTCCCAGGCATAGTCCCTGCCCTTGCAGAGCTGCCGCGTAGGGGAGGAGGCTGCCTCTCTACACAGGCTCACACCGGGGCAGTTCTCGGTGTGCTTGGTGAGGGGAAAAGCAAGAAGGAAGGGGCTCCGCGGCTCGGGGGAATGGGGACAAGGCCATGTCCACACCCGATGATCCAAAGGGTGCATTGTGTAACTACAGTTCTCATCTAAAACTGAATTGTGTAAGGCTTTGCGCTTTTATCTTAGGGTGAGAAGCCACTGAAGTGCGTCAAAGTTACAACCGATGAACTACAAAGGCCACAGGGTGGAAAAAATACTTACAAATCATATACTGGATAGAAGAGTTAATATCCAAAAAATATAAAGAACAGCTACAACTCAACAACACACGATCTCAAAATAGGCAAAGGACTAGAGTACATATTTCTCCACAGATATACAAGTGACCTGTAAACAATCAAACACGTGCGTCACTAGTCACTACGGAAATGCCGATGGAAATCACCGTGAGATGCCACTTTATGTCCAATAGCGCAGCTGCTATCAAAACAACGGAAAGTAACAATTGTTGGTAGGGCTGCAAAGAAAGCAGAATGTCTGTGCATTGTGGGTAGGAGTGGGAAATGGTGTGATTGGTACAGAAAATGGTGTGATTGGTACAGAAAACAGTAGAAAAGTTCTTCAAAAATTAATGGTAGAATTACCATCTAATGCAGAAATTCCCTTCTGGGTTTACGTCCAAAAGAAGTGAAAGAAGAATTGAAAGAAGACTATGAAAGAGATATTTGTATGTCCACATTTGCAGTGGCATTATTCATAATAGCCGAAAGTGTCCATTGACAGATTAATAGACAAGATATGCACCCTAAAAAAGGAAGAAATTTCTGATATATTCTATAACATGGATGATCTTGAAGACATTTTGGTCAGGGAAATAAGACAATCAACAAAAAACAATATTGTGATTCTACTTGATATTATGTACCTAAAGTCAAATTAATAGAGACAAAAAATCAAAAAAGGTTGCCAAGAACTCAAGGGGAGGAGAAGTAAGGAGTTATCACTGGATGGGTGTAGAAGTTCAATTCTGCAGGCTGAAAGTATTCTGAGTTGCACAATCATATGAATGTGTTTAAACCACTAAGCTACGTGTTTAACGAGGTAAAGACAGACATTTTTGTGCTATGTGAAATGAACAAGCAAATAAAGTCGTTGAAGTTGAGAAGTGGGAAACTGTCACACGATTAAGTTTTCTTTAAAGATCGCCCTGACTTTTGTGGAAAGAATGGACAAAAGGGCGCAGGAATAAGTCCAGCAAGTCTCCTGGGAACACACAGCAGAAGTCCAGCTGGAAACAAAGGGTGCCTGGAATGGGGCGGACTCAAGGTGAGGTGACACAAGAACAGAGAAGACAGAGAAAACTGGGTGCAGACAGCACTGTTTAGGAGCTAAAATCCATAGAATGGCTAATGGATGAAGTGCAGAAGTCAGGGGAAGGAAAATTAGCGATGGTAATGCACCAATGTTGATGGAAAAAATGGAGCGACTGGTAGCTCCACGTCCTGAGCTGGAGACCCCCAGAAAAGAGGTCCTCGTGAAAGTTGAGGAAGCGGGTAAAATGCCATCTGGGACATTCTGCATTGGAGGCACCAGCCAGGCCCAAGAGTAAATTTGAGTTGGCAGCTGAAATCACATCTAGACATAGTGAGTCTCTCAAACTGGAGAAATGTCAAAGTATAGGTGTTTTTCAGTAACAGAAATGAATGCAAAACTGGGGAGATGGTTGCTGAGACAAGGAAATAACCCAGAACCAATCCCTGAGTGCTTTCTGGAAGATTCAGGCCCGTAACAGAAAAGGTCAGCACTACACAACTTGCCTAAGATCATCCACGTTGGTAAGAGTCAGAGCCAGGATTTGTATCCCAAATCTACTGTGTCAGTCAACTTTCTGTTGCTATAACAAAATACCTGAGAAAATTAACTTTAAAAGTGGAAAAGTTTATCTTTGGATCCTTGCTTTGGCGTTATCAGTCCCGAGCCACTTGGTCCTGTCACTATAAGTCTGTGGCAAGGCAGAGCATCAGTGACAGCACACAGTAGAGGGTGCTGTTCAACTCATGGTGACCACAAAGCAAAGAGAGAGGGGCTGAGGTCCCAACACCCGCTCTGAGGCCACAGCCCCGGATGACGTAAATTCTTGTCACTAGGCCCCGCTGCATAGAGTAAGTGTGGGCAACAGGAGGCATGACTATGACCAGAAGCCTCATACACACTGAAACCCCCAAACTGAAACCACAGGCAGGTGAGGCAAGATGGAGATGGGGGCCTGGTAACGTGTGCTAGGTGCATGTACAGATCTGCCAGGATGAAACCCATGAATCCATGTAACCGAGATGCACTGATGAAAAACGTGGGAACGATAAGGTCCCAACACCTCCTCTAGTGTCACAGGACGGAGGTCAAACCCTTGGGGACGTTCGACTGACTGCAGCATCTGCCTTCCCTGACTGTCTCCCTTTTATCCGAAGAACAAAAGGGAAAGAACCGCAGGGGCTCCGTGGAGCTGCAGCCTGAGGCTGGCCCCGGAAGCCCCTTCTGGATCCTAGCTAACAGAAGCCTGTGACTCAGTTTCCTCTGCGATGTCCCTTTCCTCATCCACAGGGCTGTGGTCGGTGAATCACAAGTAGAGACATCTGTCACCCATGAAATATTCCAGAAGGAGCTACAATGTGTGCACTCGTTTCCAAAGGAGGAGGTGCCCTTCCCCAGGGAGGCCCTGCAATAAGAGGTCAGCGCCTTCCCATCAACCCAGACCAGCAGCCCAGGTAACCGACCCCACCCAAACCCACTTTCTTGTGTTTTTCTTTCTCTGGGAACGTGAGCCCCAGCCCCACTCCCAGCCTCTGCCCAGTGTTCTGCTAATGGAGGCCACCAGCGCTGTGCTGCAGTCCCAGGCCCCTCCTGGCTGGGAAACTGAATCCTTATCCTGGTCACTGCCACCTCACACAGAACTGGAATCCTGGCAGAGCAGGAGCCTGCAGCCCTGCTGTGCCTGGACTTCTGGGCACCACTTGGCCTGAGAGTTGCTGGCCCCCTGCCCCCTGCCCTATTTGTAGCCCGAGGATGACTTTCTGCTTGGGCTATCGCTTGTCATAGAATCACAAACATCAGGGCTTCTGTGTGCTGCTCAGCAGACCACACAGCCTCCCAGGAGCCCTAGCTGCACCCCCTTACCCCAACTCCACCACCCGCCAGCGCCCCCTGCCGTCTGCAGTTCCTGTAGGCTCCATCCCCAAATGCATGTGCTTCTCAAAATCTTGCACTTCTGCAGTCTCTTCTTTGGACACCCTACCCTTTAACCATCTCATCTATTCCTGAAGTCTCGACCAGCAACCTCAGGAGCCTGGTGGGTGGAGGAGGGAGGAGGGAAGAGCAGGAGAAGGAAGCAGCTAGGTCGAGGTGGCGCCTTCCCAAGGCTGCGGAGGGAAGCACCCAGCCTGGGCCACGGCCAGGCACAGGGGTGCCGGGTCTTCCCGGATGAGCTGTGCCTCCTCTCTGGGTCCCGGCGACAAGGAGCATGGTCACAAGAGGAAGTGGTTGTCAGCTCACAGGTGCAGAGAGGAAACATTAGCTCCCTCGAGATCTGTCCATTTCCAGGTGTCTCCTCCAGGGGCTCAGCTGGTCCCTTCGGGAGACCAGGGGAGGAGAGGAGCGCACCCAGATCCTGGAACTCCCCTGAGGGAGCCGGACTCACGGCTTGTGTTCCTGCTTCCCCGCACCCCTGCTGCGCGAACCCACCCCGCACACGGGGCGGCAAGCCCTGACCTCTGCAGTCTCGCTCGACCCTCGATCCTCCCGTAGACCTTCGGCAGAATTATTTTGCTCACTTGCAAAATGAGGTTAAGCAACTTACCAGGACTCCACAGCTGACAAAAGCAACCGAACTGAGGTTTTTCTGGCCTTGGTTTTTTTTTAACCAAAATGTGCTGTTTCATCTTTGAAAGAATGTGTTATTTTCAAATCCAGCAGTGAACTACAGAATGGTTTGAGACGAATTATCTCAGCCAGGACTGCCCAGGGTAGGAAGGCCGAGCAGGCAGCTTCGAGGGCTTGTCCCTGCTCATTCAGTTCCCGAATGCAGTAGAACTGAAGTTGGGAAGGCCGCAGGCACAGGGCTCAGCATCTCCCCGGGAACTCCCTGTGGCACTGCAGTCCAGGACCCACTGGCTGCCACGCCTGTCGGGAGTGGTGACTGGGGAACGGACAAGGACGGCGGAACTGTGGTTCCTCCCACCCAGCAGGCCCTCCGAGGGTGTCCAGCTGTCCTTCCCTCCCACTCCCTGTAACAGCGGGGCCTGCACTGTGACCTGTGTGCCGTCCCCACCTGCCACCACCCCTTCCCTCACCAGGCGGGCACAGGCTTCCTCCCAGCGACTCTGGGGTACTCAGTACTGTCTCGACACGGCTTCGCAGAGGGCCCAACTAACCTCGTTTCCAGTCTCACTAGTTTCATTTTCCTTCCTCATCAAAGGACTGGATGGTTAGTCACTCGCATCTTTGTCTTTTTGGACTCGAAACCCAAAAGAAAAAGTGCTTTCCCCCAGATCCCAGCATCGTGCCACTGACCTCATGCATCGTCTCTGTTAACAGGCGTCCAGGGAAGAGCTGGGATCTCACGGGTGCGTTAGTCAGCTCTCTTACACTGTAACACACAGTTGAGACGAGTCAGTTTTTGAGGAGTAAAGGGTTATTCGGGCTTGGATTTGGAGACTTGGATGCATGGTTGCTTGACCCCGTTGCTGTGGGTCTGTGGCAGCACAGGACACCCTGGTGGGAGTGTGTGGCCGAGGAGGCCTGGTCGGCAGCCAGGATGCAGGGAGAGGAGGGGCCAGGGTCCCAGTGTCCCCTTCGAGGCATAACTTCCTCCCACCAGCCTCATTTCCTCGAGGTGGGGCCACCTCCCCAACCTCCACCAACCTCCACCTCCACTCCTGGGGACCCAGCTTCAAGATGCAAATGACAGAGGCCAGGCACAGTGGCACACACCTGCAATCCCAGCACTCTGGAGGCTGAGGCAGGAGTTCTGTGAGTTCAAGGTCAACCTAGGCTACACAGCAAGCCCCTATTTCAAAGAACAAAAGAAAAGAGAAGGGAAGGGAAAGGAAGGGGAGGAGAGGGGAAGGAAGGGGCAGAAGGGAAGAGAGGAGAGGCGAGAAGAGAAGGGGGAGAAAGCAAAGCAGAAAAGTGAGATGCAAACCACACCAGCTGGTGTCAACCGAGGAGAGGCCCGGGCTGAGCTGCGGTCCTATCTTAGCAGTTTCCAATCTGGTTTCACAGGTGCAACACCTCGTCGGCTTTGCTACCAGCTGTGAATCCCAAGCTCCGTGCTAATCCAAGCTGTCCATGCATATTCAGAGGTGTCCCAGTGGTTCCAGGAGGCTGCTGGGAAGAAGTGTGGAAAACATCCAGAGGGGTCTAGCCCCGCACTGCCCAATACAGATACAAAGTGAGCCACATCCACAAATGCAGATTTTCTTGCAGCCACATTTGAAAGGGGGAAAAGAAACGTAAAAGCATTTTAATGTTTTATTTAACTCAGCGCATTTCAAATATTATCACTTCAATATGCACCATCGTGAAGCATTGTCAGTAAAATATTTCGCTTTTGTTCACACTGAGTCTTCAGCCAAGCTGCACTGGGAGTGCTCCTGGGCCAGGTGACCCAGGTGCTCGTCAGCGCCAGGGACCCCATCTGCAGGTGCAACAGCCAGCAGGTGTTCCCCAGTGTTCCCTAACGCGCTGTACCTTCACACCTGCCCTGCCCGCCCCATTGTGGAGTTTGTCAAATCAACATCCCAGGCGATTTGTACTCACAACTTTTTTCTCGTTTGCTAGGAAATATAAAATATTCCTTTTGAAATAAAACATACTCGGTTTAGGTTCTGAGGCAAAGTATCAGCTCCCACCATTATTTTAATTTACTTTTAGTTTCTTTTTTAATTAGTACACATTGTAGTACATAATGATCATGCTTATCACAGAGGTGAGCATGGTGGAGAAGTAGCCATGATAGCAAAAAAACAAACAACTACCCCAAACTTTTTCACTCATTGAACAAATATTTATTGAGCACCTTCTGACAACAAGGATCCATTGTGGAGAAAAAATATAAGGATAAAGATGATCTCTGCTTTCCTGGAGAAGCTTCATGTGCAACCATGAAAAACAGATCGTGACAGCCATGTACATTACATTATCAAATATCCACATCAAAAAGGTAAACGTAAACAAGAGAAAATACTTTTAATAGTATATTTTGTTCAACTCAATAAATAAATAAATCTAAAGTATTATTTCAACATGTAATCAACATAAGAAATTAATAAAATATTTCACATTTTTATACTACATCTTTGAAACCTGGTATGTATTTTATACTGATAATACATTTCCATTTGAATACCAAATTCATATCAGAAATATTAGATCTCCATTGACATTTTGTAAAATTTACCATTAAAAAATATAGATTCATATAGCCAAGGTATTCCAAACAAACTTTACAATTTTCCCCAAAATAATTTTCTATTAGTATTTGCATTCACATTGGCTAAAATAGCTCATCTTACTTTTAGAAAAATTAATTTGACTTTTGTAGCAAAAGTGTAACTGTTTCGCAGTAATTTTGCCCAAGTTATGTCAATTCACTGGTACCCAGGTCAGTCAATTTTCTTGGCATGAATTAACAGATGTCACATAAACTGAAAGCAACCTTAAATTTATCAATAGCAACAAATTATCCTTCACATTTGTGTTGCTTTTGTAGTCAATTTACATAATAATGCCAATTACAATTAAAATTTTCTGTGATTGATTCATGTTTAAAAAATAGGTATAAAGTTGCTATCATTGATTTGGATTCTGAGACGTTGGGACTCTGGTTCCTGTCTCACTGGGTCACAAACACCATATTTCTCCCAATATATGACCAGGTCTTAGATTAACTTTTGCTCTAAAAGATGCAATAGGGCTTATTTTCAGGTTATGACTTACCTTTTCATGTACAACAATCTACATTTATTTATTTACTTATTCATTCAGTTAGTAAATCATGTACAAAAACCTACATATACTCCTGTACAGAAATCTACATTTATTCAAGGGCTGGGGATTTAGCTCAGCGGTGCCTGCTGGCAAGTGTGAGGTGGTGAGTTTGATCCCCAGTACCAAAAAAAATTTATTTAAGTAACAGTTATGTCATTTTCTTCTGAACATCATCACAACTCTCCAACCCCAAATTCCAGCCTGATTTTCTTGCAGTTCCATTGCCTGTAGAACCCTGGGCCCCAGTCTCTCATGTCCGGTAATTGCACTGCCCTTAACCACGTCTTGTCCACATAGCCTGCTCATGGTGCATTGGCGACACAGCTGTCAGTGACACAGCAGTGGCAACAAAAACAATGGTATTAAGAATGACAGTCTACACAAAAACAACGAAAAATTGCAGGTACCAACATTTAGCAAATGATTCTTTTCACACAAGTACATTAAGCACGTCCATTACTACACACGATGTTGAATTATGGAGTTTCATATTAGACCCAACCACGCTCATTACTAAGTAGGCACATTATGTGAGCAGTGTGTCTGCACTCCGATTGTTCATTCAGCAATAAGTCTCAATTTCATCTGTTTACCTAGGCATTTACCTGTTATCCAAAGGCATCTGCTCAGGTATTTACAAATAGTTATAATGTATATTATCATTTATTTAAGTATGTATTGATATTTAATTACACATTAATATTATTATTTTATCATTCAATCTGTCTATCATGTGTTGCAATAGATGTACTAAATGCATCCATCTGGCCGAAAATCTTATCTGGGGCTTAATGTTCAGATAGAACTTATATTATGAGCACCCTGAAAAAGTCATGCTAGGGCTTATTTTGGGGTTAGGTCTTAGTTTTGGGGGAAATATGGTAGCATTTCTTTTACCTGCAGCTTCGAGTTTAGCTTCTTCCTATGGAGGGTAAGACTGGTGAGAAAACAGAAATCAAATTGCTATTTTGTTTCTTTGACTACTGTTAAGTGTTTGACTACTGATAAGTGTTACTTTTGTTTCAAGAAAATCTTGAATTAGACCTAACAGTACAGCAAGTCTCTGTAAAACTCTTCCCTAACTCAATCAACCAGTACTAGTAAAGATGAGATGATCATTAAAATCATTGTCTTCCATCTATTTCAGTGGTTCTAAAAACTGGTGATGATTCATGGCATTTGGACATTTATACTGACTAATCTTCACAATGGCATCTGAGACACTTTGCATAACCATCTTCAGAAAAAATAAACACAAATATTTTTCAATATGTGGCACACGGAGGAATGAAATATTAAGGTAAACATCAGTCCATTTCAAAATTCCTATAAAACTATATATTTTTTAAATGATAGTGCTAGATCCTAAGGCATCTTGCTAAGAACTAGCTTTTTCACATCCAACTAAAATTCTTTGAGACTTATTAAAGACTCAAAATTATCCATGCCTCAAGTGCAACTCTTGGACTAAAATTGACATTTCTTTGTGAATGTGGAAGTTGTTTGAGAAGAACAATTTTGTAAGTATTTACTGGGCAGTGTTTCTTATGTCACAGAACTCATTCAAAGCTAAAGAAAAGTACTAGCAACTTTTCAAAGTTCAATCAACTTATGTTTGATGAGTTCAGCAGAAAGGTTTTGTATTCTGCTAACAATTATCTGGTGGCTTAATTCTTCATCATAATGAAGATGTTTCGCATTTTGCAAAATAATATTTTTAGTTTTCCTCTTTATAATTTTCTCCCAAATTTGCATAACAGAAAGAACTTATTTTAATCTTTGCCCATCTAAAAGTGATTTCCCTTTTTGTGCAAGAATCCATGCCATTTTACAGCTAGCCAAATTCATACTCACATCCTATTAACAGTTGTTTAAAATTTTTCATTGGCTATCCCAGTCAGAATGGCTAGCATCAAAAATAAAAATAATAATAACAGATGCAGGCAAGGGTGTGTGCTACACTGCC
>RJWT010045552.1:0-11602 GCA_004365215.1 Cuniculus paca
CAAGGAAAAATAAAAATAAAAATAAACAAGCAATCAAATAAAACAGTTCTATATAAGCTTTTCCAGAAAATCAGTAGCAGGTCACTTTATCTCTTATTTTATAATGCAAAAGCATTCACCAAAACAGACAAATGTATTACAAGAAGCAAATAACAAAAATATCCTAAAAATTAACATATCTAACAAAAAATGCAAGTGTGTAAAACAAAATATCACCATAATAAATCCAAAGATTTATATAAAGAGTAAACATTGTGTTCGATTGTGATTTATTCTATGAATGTTGGTTCAGTTAAAATTTTGAAATTTGGGTTACTTTGAATTTGGACATGTTTTGTTCCATTTTAAACAGAATGAAATGGAACCAAAAAAGAAACTGTGGTCACCTGAAAAGATAAATAGAGCATTTGACAAAATTAAGCATTATCTTGTTATTATAAATTCTCAATGAAATAAGAACAGAGGAAAGTTGCTCAACCTGATCCAATAGTCCCCGTTTATCCAGTGACAGTTTCGAGATCCCCAGAGCCTGGCTCCTACTGCAAATGGAACTGAACACCAAATGTAGAGACACTATGATATTTCTATGCATATTTACCTATGGTGAAATTTAATTTATGAACTAAACATAGAAAGTGATTAACAATAACAACTAATAATAAAATAGAATAATTATAACACTGCCATACATTTTCTAACACTGCACTGTATTAAAAATTATGTAAATTTGTCTTCTCTTAAAATGTATGAACTTCCACCTTTTCAATTAAATGGTACACTTTATGACTTCTCTTCAGCAATACAAATTACCAGCCAACAGCACTAGTCTTGCAGTTTGGAGAGATTACTAATTAACATAAGTAATGCCAGAACTCAGAGCAAAATTGTAATAGGCAATCTGACAATCAAGATGACTTCTAAGTGACCCATAGGTAGGTAGAATATACCAACTGTGTGCGGTGAACAAAGGAATGATCTGCATCCCAGATGAGATAGACAAGAGTGGCATAGGGTTTCACCACACTTCAGGATGGTGTACAGTTTAAAATTTATAATTTGTCTATTCCTAGAATATTTTATGTATCATATTTCAACCATGATTGGTAACATGCAACTGTAATGATAGAAAGAAAAAAACAAGATTTAAATGGACTATCGTGCATTGAAAACAAGTGAATTTTATTACACACTATAACTGAAATTCAACTAAAGTGAAATTAAAAATGGAAGGCAGAGATTGACTACCAGATTTTTACATAGTTGATTTTATCATTGAACGCTTCTAAGTATTTAAAAAGTAATAAGAGATTTACCCAAAATTTTCCATATGTTCAAAATAGGTGGAAAGGTAAATCAAACACAGTGTTATGTTGGACAAAATGTACTTAAATCAAATTTTGAAAACACCATTATGAGAAAGGAAAAATACAATGACACCATTGGCAAACAACGTCAGTATAAACAGAAAAAAACAGTGGTATATTCAGAAAAAAGACCGTCTGTGCATGAACATTTTATGTGTGTTTGCCATGGAGGCGGGAGGTGTCATTAGCTTGCAATTGATAGAAGATTTTAATAGTTTGCTATTTTTCATTTAAAAAATTAATGATCACCATCAAAAACATCTATCCCACTCACATCAAACATGAAAACTGAAGGCAGCTTTTTGAAATAAAATAGGATGACAGAATATTGTTTTGATCCTCAGAAGAGAGAAATTGCTTAAGACAGAAAATGAGTTATTTTTAAACCTGAAGCAACTTCAAATTTCAGAGAAATTGCTTAAGACAGAAAATGAGTTATTTTTAAACCTGAAGCAACTTCAAATTTCAGAATAATTTGTTAGTAAAAAATAGATGATGTTCAAAGATACAGAAAGTGAAGCAATATGAATTGTTTAACCATACATGCATCAACTTTAAAATGCAATATATAGAAAAAGATAAATGATAAATGGGAAATTAAAAGTTAATTATGAAAGATAATTTGATAGTGTATCAGGAAGAACTATAATATGGTTTTGGAAGTCTGTTTCTTAAACCAATTAGTTAAAAATGTACAAGTGCTTAAATTTTTCTAATAAACTTTTTGATATCCTTCAAATATAAAGTGTTAAATATGTTAAATATTTTAATAGGAAAATTGATCCATACTACTTGCTATATACTGGCATAATTGAGAGAGAAGTATTGACAGAGTTTATCAAGACATAATGTATGGTATCATTTATAGTACCCAATGCCTACAAATGCTGTTGGCCTGATAATACAATAGCAATAGGATACACAATTACATATTTACAGTGTATCCAGAATTACCTTGCATGATAGCAAGTAGACCCTTAAACACAATCTTGGATTTCTTCACAGTCTAATGGCAACTACTGAACTAAGCTTGAGGCATTATTCATGATGTGGTGATCAAACTGTCCTTAGACACAGTTATGCCTATGAACAAAATAAGCAAAACACAAAGACTCTTAAAATCTGATCACCATATTTTCTTTTTTGTACTGCTCTTTTGGGACAGTTCTACATCATAGATAAACAAATCTCGCAATGTCTAAGGGTTATTTTTTCTTTAATTTTTCAGCATGGAGCAGTCCTTAAAATCTGAACTAATTATGATTGTAGAAAGATTTAGTGAAAAGAACGCTCATGTTTGTTATATCATATTTCTAAATTTTTGAAAGAAACTATATTGAGAAAAGCCCTTTATTGTTTTGATAATATATTATTTCATTTCATGCCAAATTCAGCAATGTGTCAACACAGCTCCTGTTAATAATTTTTTTAAAATTTAAATTTTACATTTTGAGATTTAAACATTCAATCTAATGAAAGTCAAAATGTGCTGGCTATTCTTCAGGCAGAGGACTAATATTCAGAATATTTAAAAAGCTCAAAAATAGACACCCTTCAAATAAATGACCCTATCAAAACATGGAGAAGTGAAATGAATAAACACTTTACAGAAGTACCAATGGTCAGTAAATACGTGAATAAGTGCTCAACATCCCTGACCATTAGATTTTATCTTACCCCAGAAAGGCTGAACGCTATCAAAAAATTGACTAATAATAAATGCTGACAAAGGAGAAAAAGAAACCCTCTATATTTGTGATGGTAATGTAAAAGAGTGCAACGACTATGGAAATATGTATGGGGATTCTGCAAAAAACTAAAACTAGAAATTTTATTTGGCCTTTCTGGAGATCTTGAAAGAATGAAAGACATTACAGTGGTACATGCATACCCATGTTTACAGCTGCACAATTCACAATAGATAAATCATGGAAGTGCATTATATATCCATCAACAGATAAGTGGATAAAGAAAATGTAATATTCACAGACAATGGAGTAACTACTTTGTCATTAAGAATGATAAACTTGAGTCATTTGTAGGAAAATGAATGCACCTTTAGACCAAAATATTAAGTAAAGCGAATCATATGCACAAATTTGGGTTCCTTATACAGGAACCCAATATAATTAAGGAGCAAAGTAAAAGACAATAGAAAATAGAGAGATAGAACTTTCTCAACTAGAGAGGCTCAAGAGATAGGGGAATGGGTAGGGAAGGGATTAAAAAAAGGAATGCATATGTGTTATGTTGGTGATTCAACTCCACACAAGGAATGTCAACATCATACACTGCACACATTTACTAATAAAAAAATCAATAAATGGAAAAATGCAAAAGAAGTCTAAAATTTTTCTGAATTTTAACTAAACAATACTCTGCTTTTAACTTGTGAACATGGAATGCATTATGAAAATAAGTAAATCATTTAGCAAATTCTTCTATTTACTAAGTGCTATTTCTACTTCAAGACAACACTCCAAAAGGCAGAAAAACGTCTTCTTCGCACATTTATCTGAGCTTGTGTACAGGAACCAGAGAGTTTCAATAATCATTTGTGTCACTAAAATGAGAATATTCAACATACTAATATTCATAATTACAAGCTGTCCAAGACAGAAAAAAATGCTTAAGCTAGGTTTTCAGATGGCTTGTTTATCGGATTTATTTCACATAATATTATGGTCTTTGTCATCTCTGCCATTTATGTGTTATGTACTTAAGGTGCTTTAAATTGATCGAACTGAATCTAGATGCTCATAAATAGCAATTGAAATTGCAATAATTGTGCCAGTTCTCTTAAAAGGTACTTTCTCACATAAAACCATGTAGAAAGTGTAAGGGTACATTGCAATTCACAGTTTCCAAATTCACATTGGTTATGAAAACTGAACTATTTATGGTTACTCACTTAGATTTGAGTATCAAGACTGCTGATAAAAATATAAGCAAATGTCAAATCACAAAGAGAATTTTGACCCCAATTATTTTGTGTTATCTGGTCAAAGTAAGGTATTTCAAAGGAAAAACTTTCTATAGTGTCCTGATTATGTTACAAAGCACATAGAGCAGTTCAGCTTGCTTCCAAATTAGTTGCTATTTATAGTATATTGCAGAATCCTGCCGTATTAAGTTGAAAATATAAAAAGCAGTATTGAGAACACATCACTTTAATGTGACACCTTAATATTGCCTTCTTATAGCTAGCTGGAAGTGCTCACAAAAGTTTGATGCCATTACACTGGAAATTTTACTTCAGTTATTAACTTCAATTGGTATTTATTTTGATAACAAAAAGAAAAGAAAATGCAACTTTTAAAGCAGTTGTCTTTCTTTTTTCTCTCTCTTCTTTTTGTTTTTCTTTCTTTCTTACTTCTTTTTGGAAAACAAACTTGGAAAAATAATACAACATACTTCATTGGAAGCAAAAAGAAGTAACCATCTGCTTTGGTATCAAACTTCTAGTGTAGCTAATGTGTAAATTTCAGGAAATTTATTCTGTAGGTAAGTTATACTCAAATACTGCACAACAATTTAACTGCATAACTCA
This sequence comes from Cuniculus paca, assembly GCA_004365215.1. Lineage (NCBI taxonomy): Eukaryota > Metazoa > Chordata > Mammalia > Rodentia > Cuniculidae > Cuniculus > Cuniculus paca. The sequence goes on from RJWT010045552.1 coordinate 4,915, forward strand.
TTATTCATTTTTCTTCGTATTTCCATCTTTTAAAAGTATAGTTCTTTTCTGTAGCCCCATTTATTGGAGATTTCCTTCCACCACATCCTATAGTCATATCCTTGATGCTTTTCAAAATATAAGTTATTTCCTCTCACTTAAAAGATCTAGTTATTTGTGAAGAAACGCTCCTTAACATTGTGTATAGGATGTTAGAGAACAGGTTACATGAAAATAGGTAAGGCTTATTGAACCTCAGCATTAAAGACTACAAAGAAATGAAGTAGATTTTAAAGGCTGACTAGGTATTTTAAGATGTATGCTTGAAAGCCCACTGAGAATTCAATTGACTAGAGGAAAGAATGGAAGAGACTCTACCAATTTGTTATGTATCCCAAAACTCCCAGATCTTGTACTTTAGCAAGTACAACTACAAATCAGCTATAAAAGACTAAAAAACCTTTTTCCCTATTTCTGTGTTTCTCCAGGTAAAGTCTTTTAAACAAAAAGGAAATGCAAATTAAAGCCATCTACTTCTATTTTTTTAAAAAGTTCTTCAAATTAATATTTCAAATTAATATTTTTTCAATGACCTACTAAACTGTAGAAAGTAATGATGGTTGTTGGGGGAAGGATAAAGATAAGAAATAGCTTTATGATATTTTCATAAAAATGCAACACTACTGCCATCTACAGCATCAAATATCTGTCCTTAGATACCACCATGTGTATTTTATGTTTGTTAATAAAAATGTTTATCTCTTTTTGCCATCTTTTCAAGTGATTTTCTGTACATGTATATATTTTTAGCATTTCAATGCAAATAATTTCTTAGATGTTGCTATAAAATGTCATACAATGAGTAAGAGTCTGATAATCATTCATGAAACACAAATGTGGCAAACTGTATTTTGCTTTTTAAGATTTTCTTCTTAGTTGTAAGTGATGGTCATGTGATGGAATAGGAATAAGAGTACTAAGGGAAGTTTAGCAGAAAGTTGAAATTTTAGCAAAAGAATCAACCCTATTACAGGTATTTACCTTTTAACTCTAATAAAGTTATGACGATTATTTAACTAATAAAATTATGATGACTATCATTAAAATTACATTCACATGCACATCATCTCACTACATAATTCAATTTCAATGGTGTTCTATTGACAAAAGGGTGTTTAAAATCCTTCATATGATAGGGAACTGATTGCTCTAGTTCATTTTAAAATTCAGTGCATAACTATGAAAATAATTTAGTCTCATGTTAAAATTGATAGAACTAAATTGATGGTGTTGCAAACTAATTTTCCTTCAGGACTCCAGTGTCCACTCAGACCTTCTTTCAGAGAGCTGAGATGAAATGTCACCATCATTACCAACTCTTGAGATAGCAAGACAATAGATCACATTGAGCTGTAATGCACCAAGTTTTCTGTAATGAAGTGATCCCTGTCTTTTTTATGTGTACTTTACTATTCTGCCATAGAATTAAAAGTTCAAGGCAGAATATAAGAGTTGTGGGGTCAGGAATGCTTCCATCTAGATTTTGGAAGGAGGCCTGGGAGACCAGACAGTGTGCCCCTGAAAGCAAAGCATGTGAAGTTGTGAGTATGAATCTGAAGGTACAGTGGAGACTCTAGAAGGTTGGAGAAGCCAGGATTGTGGTTCATCTCAGGAAAGCTGCAAGGAGTGAGCGAAGCCAGCCAAAATGAGAAATCATGGAGCTGAAACTACTGGAAACACTACAGGAGCAGAACCACTCAAGCCCTTTAGAGTTCATATCTTACAGATAGCCCCAGATGCTGGAAAGGGGACTATAAGATTTAGTGTTTGCCCTCCTGGTTTTTGGACTTGCTTTGGTCCTATTTCTTCCTAGCCTGCCATTTGTACCTGCTGGAATCAGAATGCTTATATTGCACCATTGTACATTGGAAGCATTTCACTTTTTTTTTCATTTGTACAAGGGATTTAACTCTCAAAGCAGACTTTGGACTTGGGCTTTTCAGAAATGCTGAGAGAACTAGAACTTTGGCAACTCTTAAACACAGTGCATGTGAGTTTTCAGAGGCCAGAGATGCAATGTTATGGCTTATATCTAGATGTCCCCATAAAGCCTCATGTAGTCATAAATGGGATGGCTGGCTTTAGGGTGTGTAATGTGGCAATTAAGGATGTAATGCTGGAATTAAGGGTGCACTGTCATTGTTGTAGGTGACACCAATCAATGGGCTTACAACTTGATTATAATAAAAAGGAAAAAAGAAGGCTTTAGCTGCTACTTCTGCTGCTTCATGACTTCTCTGCTGCAGCCTCCTGCCTGCTCTGTGTTGCCTCTCTGCCATGACATCTTGCCTTGGAGTCAGGCAACTATGGACTGAAACCTCTACAAACTGTGAGGCAAATAAACTTTTCTTCCATTAACTTTGGGTGTCAGGTATTTTGACTCAACAACGAGAAAAGTAACCAAGCCAGACTCTATTAGCATTTGGACTAGAGACCATGTATATCATACCTTTGTCCAAACTTCATCTACATTTTCCCCATGTCTTTAGATTTTGCAAGAGGCTGAGATTAAGAGAGTAGATTAACTAATTTGGTGAAGGAAATTTCAAGACAGCCTCAAAATCAGGATTTGACATGTAACGATGGCCACTTTTGACAGATTTATGAATAGCATTGAGAACAAAAAGAAGAACAGAAAAATTTTTAAATCTTAAACATTGATTCTGAAGGAACCTTGTGTAAATCTGGAGCCAAAAGTGTGGCTGCTAAAGAAATTAGCACAAAAAAAGAAGAGAGAAAGAGAGAAAGAAAGAGAAAGAGAGAAAGAAAGAGAAAGAAAGAAGAAAGAAAGAAAGAAAGAAAGAAAGAAAGAAAGAAAGAAAGAAAGAAAGAAAGAAAGAAAGAGGAAAAAAGAAAAGAATTTGAATGGGAACAAGAAGAAGGATGGCTTAAGGGCATCTCAAGAATCAGCAAGACTCCAACCATGACAGATTCAAGGGTACAAAAGTATAAACTTCTCATTTGAGAAGAGTGACCCTTGGACACCTGCTGGAGAAGGGTTTCTGAAGAATTGGTTTACTGTGCTCAGCCATCCAGGCATTCAAAGTCTGCTATAGCCATGGTCCAAGATGTTCAGATATTGCTTGAGCTGGCAACCAAATTTGTCATTTTCCAAATGTTGTTGATCATACTGTAATTCAGAATGCAAGAGTTTTTGGAGTCTGGAAGGCTGTTATGCAGGCTTTTCACTCTGAGAGGCCAGGGAGAGTAAGCTTAAGAGTCTCATGCAAGAAGCTGTGGGAATAAAACCAAGGGTGCTGTTGAGACCCCAAGAAGTGGCGATGTCAGGAACATTGAATCCCTGCCATGAAAAGCTATGGGCCATGAACAGAGCTAACCCAAGAGAGTGGCAAACTATAACAGCAAGGTCATAGTTGTGGGACTGCACATATCCTCTGGAACTCACATCTCACCACCATGTACCTTGAATGCCAGACATGTAGCTATTGGACTTAAGCCCTGATAGTTTCAGTCTTGCTATGATCTTATTTGTTTTTAATCATCTGTTCCTCCTTTTGGGACAAGAATATTTAATCTGGCCCATTATACTTTGAAATTATAATAATTTTCTTTTTTTTTTTTAACTGAGGCCAGAGTCAAAATAGGGAAAGGAATTTTAAAGGAAAGACAGAGGTGGGAGGGAAGGAGATTTAAAAAGAAGTAAGCTGTGTTATGAAAATATTCCCCCAAGGTGACTGTACACTGCATGCACTACAAACATGTACTAATAAAAATAATTTAAAAACTAAAATAAAATTAAATTAAATAAAAACAATTTGTCTTGGGCCAGGGATATAATTCAGTGACACTGTGCCTGCCTGGCAAGCACAAGGCCCTGAGTTTGATTTCTGGTATAAACACACCCACAAACAAACAAATGTCTTGAGTTGTAGAAGACATTTGGACTTGGTCTTTTGAAAAATGGAAATCTTGAGATTTTGGCAGAGGGATTACTGTATTTCTGGTTCTGAGCAAGGTCTTCATATTTTGTTAGGTAGAATTAGCTTGCTACTGTGTGTAGAATAAGCATGGTTTAAGGAGATGTGTTTGGGTATGGAGTTGACAAGAGGTAGACTGTGGTCTTCCATCAGGATACATCAACACCACTGGATTAAGAAATGCTCAGCAGTTTTGAAAGTATGTTTCTGGATGATAATCAAATGAAAAATTTATTCTTCACTGTGCATTTATGATATAAAGGTAGAGCATTAAAATATAGCTTTCTCAACCTGGATTTCACCAAAATACTAAACATTTTTCTTCATTTAAGAAATTTTAGAAATATCAAGATGTCTCATATCACAGTACAATAACTCTATGACCCCTGGAAGTGTTAACTACCTATTTAACTTTTAAAGTAGTGTATTAATTACAGATACCTCTTCAGTTGTATTTGCTAAAGAAGTTGTCTCTTGCATAACTGGTGTTGTTTACACATTTCTTCTTTCAGATTTTACCTTTCAGCAAAATAATGTAAGTAATATAACTCAATCTGGTATTTATTCTATTCAGTTTTACTGAATTGTTAGTATAAACATAATGGTTGTAATCATCATGGGGATTTAGCAGATATGCATAACTTAATCTTAATTATTTTTCATTCTGTTCTCCTCCCTTCATTCTCTTGATCTCCTTTCTTTTTGGAAAAGATCTATTTCCCTCCTGAACAGCTATCTTTTATTTTGCTCTTTCTATTTTAGATTTCTCATACAACAGATACCACACGATATTTAAACTTCTGTATTTTCATGTTTTATTTATTTCACTTTTAATATTGTGGTCTTAGAGTGCATCCATTTTCTTACAAATGACTCAAGTTTAACCTTCTGTATGGCAGAGTAGTACACTGATAGTATAAATACAATAGTTTCTATTACCATTTATCTGTTCATAGGTATACAGTGTGCTTCCACAACTTAGCTGCCGTGAATTGTGCTGCTGTGAACATGGATGTCTATGTATCTCCATTATATGATGTCTTTAGCTCTTTGAGGACAATATTTAGAGGGGACATAGCTAGGTCAAGTGGAATTTCTGGTTTTAATTTTTTGATGACTCTCCATACTGATTTTTATAATGTCATACTAGTTTCCATTCCCACAAATATAGAAGGGTTTCTTTTTTCACCAAAGCCTCACAAGCATTTCTTACTGTTTGATTCCTTGAAGATATCCATTCTTTTTTGAGTAAGATGGAAGCTTAGTGTTTTTCTAATTTGCGTTTGTCTAATAGCCAGCAATGTTAAATATTCTTTCATGTATTTATTGGCTTTTCATACTTCTCAGAACTGGCTAATCATCTCAGTTGATCATATTTTTGGTTGGGCCTTTTATTTTTGTCTACTGTTTTTGAGATTCTCATATTTTCCAGATACTAGTCCTCTGCTAGAGAAACAGTTGGCAAATTTTTTCTCCAATTCTGTAAGTTGAATCTTCATTCAGTTGGTTGTTTTCTTTGATGTGCAGAAGATTTGTACTTTGATATGATCCCATTTTTTAATTCTTGATGTTATTTCTTGTGCAATTAGGGTGTTGTTGAGAAACTATTTACTTGTATCTATGAAGTTCAATAGTCTTAACTATTTTGTATTCCAGCATTTTAAATGTCTCTGTTTTACCATTTAGATCTTTGATCAATTTTGATTTTACTATAAAATATGATGGGACTTATATAATGGAAACTACAGTAATCTAAAAAGGAGATTAAAGAGAACATCAGGAAATGGAACCACATCCCTGTTCCTCAAAGGCAGAATGTGTATTGTCAAAATGGCTATATTTCCAAAACTGATGCACAGATTCAGTGCAATTTCAACCAGCAACAGTATTTCTCACAGAATTAGGGAAATAACAACAGCTTTTCTCACAGAACTAGGGAACACAGAGGACTTCCAGAAAGATAGTGGAATGATAAGCAGCAGAGTAAACAGTCTGTCTGAGAGAAACAGCTCAGATGCTGGAATACAACATCATGGAGAGGACAAGAAGGAAGGAAGGGGTCCCCTGGACCCAGGAAGAAGCTAAAATATGAATTGAAGCCCACAGAGAATAAAAATAAGAATTTAAATGAAGAAGGTGGTGGCTGGCGGTGCCTTAGCCTGGAGCCAGACTCACCCTGTGAGAAGAGCTGTTGAGCCTGGGGATGCACAGTGATGGTCGCAGTGGCAGTCGACCCCAGAGGTCTCTGCAGAGAGGTGCAAGGGTGGAAGAGAGTGGTGGATGCAGAGATCTACAATGGCTGGTGGTGAGTGCAAGGGACTCAATCCCTCCACGGGAGAGAGTGATTGGCAGGGAGGCTTTCTGGTGTCGGACAGGATAATCCCAGGGCCAGGACTGCTGCTGACTTCTTCTGGCAGCTCCAGGTTGTGGGCGGGCCCAAGGAAGTTGCTTGGACCGAGTTCTGCTACCTTGTGCATTCCAGACAACATCATGTAGGTTCTTAACCAGCTTAGATCCTCAGGCCCTGGCCAGTTCCATTCCCATGCAAACTCTGGGGGCCCTTGTGGACCAGTACCCAGCTCAGTGCAGAGGCACAGGTGCCCACCATCAGATACCGATAGCCAGCACTGGCCTGAAAAACCAAACAGTCTCCCTTCAGAGAAATTGTAGCCAATGCCAGAAGTGCCTAGGACCACACTAGTCCCGTGTAT
>RJWT010045553.1:0-11612 GCA_004365215.1 Cuniculus paca
CTCCCGAGTGCTGGGATTACAAGCATGAGCCACCACGCCCAGCTCTTAGCACTTTCTTTCTGCCCATTTTGTACTCTATCCAGGCTACCAGGAGTAGGCCAGGGCCAAACCAGTCAGTGGACTGACTTAGTAATCACACACCCTTAATCCTAGCATCACACATTCTAGATTCAGCCACCTCTGAAAAAGGGCCATCTATAATGGAATGAGGCTCTGAGGGGATATCTAGATGCAAACCATAACACCTGTAGACAATATGATTTATTTCAGTGAGCTCCATCCGAACTTGAAGGAAGTGAGTGAGGGGCTGTGTAGGAGCCCAAGTGTGGACTGGAGCTAGGCCAGATAAGGAGCACCTAGAAGACTGCAGACAGTCATCCTCTCTGTCCTGCAGGGAGCCTCACCAGCCGTCAGGGCCAGAGAGTCAGGGAGATCTTTCTTTCCTGCCCCTTCTGAATCCTAACTCCCAATGCAATATGACTTGCTTGAGAGAGACAGGCAGTTACCTGTACCATTTCCCAGTTTCTTTATCCTTACTTCCAAGATCCACCCTCAAAGCTGCTGCTTGCCTCCGAAAGGGATGAAGAAGAACAGGGCAGTATTTTTAACCTTCTCTCTCTCTTGCCAAAGGCCCATTGGCAACTCTTTCTGGACTGTGTCCCATCTCTGAGTTAGGCATCACTAACCCACACACTAATCCATGCTGCCTCCAAATGAAAATACAGAAAAGTGATAGATAAGGGCCTCATTTAGGGGCAGCTTAAATTTCAGGAATAGCAACGCTGGCTTGGGTCAATGGAGATTTACAACAACAGGTGCAGGGGAATCTCAGAGCAAGGCAGAGAGTGATTTGTGTGTGTTGGGGGAGGGAAACGGCAGGGGCCTCATTTGATCTGTCTGCTACTGGAAGAAAAATAAACTCCATTTGCTCTTCTATTCTTTTAAGAAACAAAGGGGATGAAAGAAACTTTAGGCCAATAAGCTTCCCTTTTATTCTTCCCTTTTTCTCAACTAGATCAGAAATGATTCCGCATTATTAACCCACCTTGCCTTGCACAGAAATATGGGGGTGGGGGACACTACTGTCAGTCCGTGCTTACAGAATCTCATGATAAGAATCTCAGTGAAGGTGGAGCTCAAGAAACATCATGGAAAATAAGGAGTTTTAAGGAAATCTTCTAAACAACAGTGAAAACAAAAGGCTGGGGGGAGCCAGACAAAAATCTGAAAGGCTTTAAATATGCTAGTATTTGAACTTCTGATTTCATTCTTCTCAACAAATAGACAATTAGTAACACAAGTTTTGTATCACTAGCAGACAAGCATAACTCTGAGAGATGTATTTGTTAAGAAAGCATTTTCCAGTGGCACATTACAACCAGACACGATGTTGTCCCTATACTCTTTACTCCAATTTCATGGGAATTTCTAAAATAAAGTACAACCTTATTTCTTTTTTTAGAAAAAAAAAAAATCCTCATATGCAATGGGCAGCCCTACTGGAACTGTACTAAGATTCAGAATGGAGCAGAAGTAACGTGCTTTAATTTGTTCTCCGTGGCTTCCTTCTTCGCCTGTTCCTCCAGGAAGCCTACCAGGTGGTCTTCTGAAGGGAGTTCAGTGCCTCTGCTGCAGCTGGACCAAATCAAAACTCCCATCCTGTCTCACACACGTACATCAAAGGTCCCGGTGCTCTGCTACCTGACAGCCTTTGAAAATAACCAGATCTGGGTAGCCTCTCAAGTCAGCTGGAGAATCACCAAACCATTTCAAGCTATTCAGAACAACCAGAAATGTTAACACATTTTGAAAGGGGACTTATTATGGCATAAATGGTGAGTTTATAATAGAATTAATTCCACACAATAAAAACAACTGACCTTTTAGGAAGCTCTTAGAGTGAGATCTGCCAAGTTGAGACCTTGGCCGTGATTTCTGGTAGGAGCCCATATGCCAATCTCCTAGGGAATGTGGCAAGGTGTGTGAACTCAAACTCTCATTGAAGTGGCTGTATGGGTGTCCACTCACGTTGCGACTTCTTGGCTGGGAAGGAGATCCAAAGTCAAAGTGACATGAAAGAGATCTAATTTTACCATGGTGACAACCCAATCATAATAGATTATATAACTGATCAAAAATTTGATGCCTACCTTTAAAAAAAAAATAGCCTCTGCAGTGCACACATCTATAGCTACTCAGAAGGCTAAGGCAAAAGGATTGCAGGTAGAAACCAGTCTGGACGACTTAGTGAAACTCTGTCTCAAAATAAAAAATAAAAAGATTGGGCACGTAGCTCAGTGATAGAGTAATTGCCTAGCACATGAAAGGACTTGGGTTCAACTCTCAGCAACACACATACACACACACACGCACACTAGAAAAAGAAATATCCTCAAACATTGTCCATATTTCAGTTACTCTGAAGGAGAACTTCAGTATGTCGTTGTTTATAGTGTATTTAGGTTGGTTTAATAGACAACGTAATAACCATCACATGAAATTGTAAGAGTTAATATGATACAGTATCACATTGTTTACAATGAATGCTTCCCTTATTTAGCCACATAAAATCCTAAGGTGAACCACTTATTTGTACAGCTGTGGTACTCAGAAGAGCCACTTTGGAGAGATTTCTTAGGCATCCTAGAGGAAATTTTTGGAAATGGTTGAGGATGCTTTCATCTGTTTTGCTGCACCCTTCACACTTCCTGAGGCAGCAGAGGATCAGGGGCTGCTGGTCCCACTGCTGTATCCCTGATCACATTTCTGCCTTCTGCACCTCTCTGACAACTTGAGCTTGTGCCCTGCAGGCAGAGCCACCTCTACAAGTGTGCAAGTTATGCCAGATGTTCCTCACGGTCTTCCTTCAGGCTGCCCTTCCACAGAATTTCTCCCAGAAAGCCCCAGAGCTTAGGCTAGAATTTGGGGCAGCTTTCCGCAACTGTCACATTCTCTCCTGAAGGTACAAGTCTTTCCATGTCCACCACACATCCCAGGCCTGCCTAATAATAATGGATTTCAACTGTCATTTGTTCCTTTAAGCAGCTATTTTAAAAAGCTGAAACTGCTGAAGGGCTTAAAGAGTAGTAGAACTGGTTTTTGTTATATTTTTTTTTAAGATGATAGCAGGTATGTGTAAAACATTATATGATATATATCTGTTAGAAATAGAATAGATATAAATATGTTAGAAAGATATATGTTAGAATTATAGATATATATATTCTTGTTGCTGAGAATATATGTTAGAATATATACATATGTTAGAATGCCTGATTATATAATAAACACCCACAGACTGCTGCATATCTAATTCTTCTCCTTCCCCATTTCCCCATGCCAACTCTGGCCAGAAGTAGCTACTTTAAAGGTTCATCATTGTCTTTTTCTTGTTAAAAGTTTGGCACATGTGAGTATATACCCAAACAGTTAGTTGTGCATGTTACATAGACAAACAGAACTTATCAGTCAGTTGAGGCTGCTTTTCTCTAGTAGCCTTTTTTGGGAGATGATCCACTTCCCCATGAAGGCTGCAATTACTCAGAACCAGCTGGGAGTTCTTTGTTTGAAATTTCCTGCAGAGATAGTTTATAATCTGCTCAAGAAAATCAGTGCGTTGCTTTACTGCGTATTTGGTCTGATTCAACTCATCTCTACAGCCACTATTTTCTCATTCATTTATTTAAGGACTATGTAGTGGGTGTCTTCTATGGGTCAGGCACTGTGCTAGGGATCAGCAGTAAATCAAAGAGAGTCCAGAGTCCCTGCCCCCACTAGAACTTATCCCCAGGCCTCCTAACCTTTTCCTCATTTGTCTCTTGAGCATCATCTGTAAGCTGCAAGCTGAGATTCCAGGGCACCGAGCAGAATTCAACAAACCAAGGGGGATTAGTGTGGGCAGTAGCCAGGGTAGAGAGTTATGGAGGAGCTGCAGGAAGTAGTGAGCCTCTGTGAGTGCCTGCCTGGCCTGGGCCTTTGTGGCCCCATACTGATACTTCTGTCTCGGATTGTGTTAGACCGCTTCATTCACTCATCCAAGCGTATTTACATCATCATTAACTCAACACCTGCCCAGACCCCTGCCATACGGAATAGCTCAAGGACTGTGCATTGAAGGTGGAAATTGGTCCTGTAGGACTTGAAGTCTAACATAAATTATAAATTTTTATATTAAAGTAATTTAAAATTATCACAACAGGTCATTACGCATGAAGTTGATAACATAGATACAACTACCTGGATAGTAAAATGTGGATACCTCAGAAATATATATATATATATATATATATATATATATATATATATATATCACTTACAGTAATAAATATAATGAATATGTAAATATACATATATACTTTACGTATTCTTAGCCAGCCCCCATATGACCCAGTCACAGTGCCTAATATTCTATAATCCTTCTACAAACTATGACTAATGTCCAAACTCTGACCCCTCGTGGTTCTGAAGCCATCTATGTGCCCAGGCACATCTGCTCTTCTCCGTGGAGTTGTGGGCCTCACAAGAGTCCACTGTGCCTGTCCTCGAGCCTGCCTATGCTGATTGTCTGCTACAAAATTGCAAAATTTAATTAAGTACCTGCACATACTGATGAAGTTTAAATTCAAAAAGAAAACTTTTCAGTGATGCACCTAATTGAATCCTTTGGAAAGGCACGGTAACTGTGAATCATTTTTTTTTAAATGCTTAGTATTAGATGTGAACAAAGTAACTGGGAAAAAATTGAAAACAAAAAAGCACATTAAGGTGTAGCAGAATCCTGCCTTCCAGTCGTGCTGCAGGTGTCTTTACCTTCTGGTTCCACTTTAAATGGACTACATAGTATTTCCTACTTGGTACAAAATGATTTGTTAAGAAAGAACTCTCATCAGTAGATAATACTAAAACAAAATAAAAAACACTTTGGCCTCCCATCAAAGTATCAGTGAATGAGAGCTTACCTATATTTTAATTTAAAACAAAAAACACACATGTATGTGCTGTATTTATATGTAATGAATGGATGGAGGGATGAATGGATGGATGTGGGTGTGACTGACTTTCCTTGATCCCCTCTTTAAATGAATTTCCCAATTTCTTGTCCATCCCATGCACAATCAAAAATAGGGCTTCTGCTGTCACTTGCCTTATGCACTTACCAGGAGCAGGACCATGTTCCCCAAGAGTCATTTTCCATAGTCACATCATTGGAAGATTTCAGACGTAATGGCACTTACTAAGGTTTATTCGGTGTTTACGTTGTTTACTTTTGTTTTCATTGCCAAACATTTATTGAGGGTCCTGGCCAAAGATTCCATTTTAAAAACAATTGTTTTAGAAGAGAGAAAAGGCATTGTCCAACTGCTGGATGGATGAAGGAGGTCATGACCTCCCAATGCTCTGCCCTCTCTGGCCGTGTCAAGCCCTTGAGCAGACCTTTTCTCTAACTGCCCCATGGAGTGGGCCCCTGCTGCTTTGAATTGTGAGAGGCAGGAGGATGGGAGCAAACAGGAAAGTGGGCCTGCTGTTATCAACTCCAGGTCACTAGAAGAATGCAAAGACCAGCCTTGCGCCAGATGAGAAAATGGCCTCTTAACCAGGCTTAGAGTATATTTTTTGACCCTGGTTTTTCCCAAACAGACGTGAGGGAACTGAGGGCCCTTTAGAACTTCAAGGCGGCTGGGCTTGGTGGCACATGCCTACAATCTCAGTTACTTAGGTAAAGCAGGATTACAGTAATAAAGAGACTGTCTCAAAATGAAAAAACAAAACAAAACAACAACAAAAAAAACCTTTAAAATGACCAGGATGTAGTTTAGTGTTCTCTGGATTGAATCCCTATCACACAAACCAAAACAAAAACCGATCAGCAGAATAATATCAGTAAATGGCAGGCTTTTCAAATCCTATTTTGGCTCTGCCTGCCAGCTCTGCTACACATGCAGGCACACAAGTGACATGCTTTATGTTGGATTTGTACTGTGTGTGTGTGTGTGTGTGTACACATGTGCACAAGCGTGCATGTGTTGAAGGCCTTAGATTAAGGGCTGCCTCATCTTGAATTGAGACTGCGGCAGCCTGTACAAGATGCTTTATTTTCTTGAATACCTAACAATTAAAACCAACCCTGTGGAAACCAGATTTTCTGAAATTGTGTCTCGAGAACCAGAAAATTCCAAGCCTACTCCAAACAGGATACAAACAAAAGAAGAAAAGAAACAGCCAACTGAAGGAAGAAGTGCAGCTTTATTCTAGCCATTCTAGGAGGATTGTGAAAATGTTCAGCCTTCTCTTCTTCATTTTTTTAAAGAGAATTTAATAAAAAACAATACAGAATTTCAAAACAAGATGATAGGGAATTAACAATGGTTATTATACTGCATGTTGTTGTCTTCAAAATAGTTGCTCAGATTACCAGATATAGGCATGCAAAATCGATCAAACAATATAAGCACTAACTATTCCTTTCAATGAACTAATAGAATCAGTTGTACAATTAGCTATCATATATATATATATATATATATATATATATATATATTATCCTTCTTTTCTTCTTTCCCACATTCTAGTTGTTCTTTCCTTTTGCTCAGTTTCTTTCCCTTTCACAATATCTATTGTACCTTTTGGATCTTATTTACTCCTTCGGTTTCTTACACTAGGGAGACAATACGATGTTTATACATGCAAGTCTGATTATTTCACTTATGAGTGTGGTCTCTAGTTGCATTCATCTACTATAAACGCATTGAGTTTATTTTTCTTTATAGCTGAGTAGTACTCCATTATACAAAAATATCACACCCTTTTTATCCATTCCTTGGTTGATGAGCATTTGGGTTGTTTCCTAGATTTAGCTATTACAAATTGTGCTGCTATAAACATGGGTGCACATATATGACTGTGGTATGATGTTTTCAATTCTAGGAAAATACTCAGAAGGGGGATAGCTAGGTGGAATGGGACCTCTAATCCTAGTTTTTTTAGGAATCTCCACACTGATTTCCACAGTGGTTGCACCAGTCTACACTCCCCCCCAGCAGTGAAGAAGGGGTCCCCCACAGCCCTGCCAACATTTGTTATTGGATGATTTTTTTATGTCAGCCATGTTTTCTGGAGTGAGATGAAATCTCAGTGTTGTTTTAACTTGCATTTCTCAAATGACCATTGTTGTTGAACATTTTTTCTTATATTTATTTGCCATTTGTATTTCTTCATCTGAGAAGCCTTCTCTTCTCTTAACATAGTAATAGGTAGAAGTGTGCGTCCCTACAGTGTACAGAGCCTGAAAATCACTGTTCTCCTTGCTGAAGTGCAGGCACATAAGGAGAGAAAGCTGAGAGGGTAACGGAGGGAGGGTAGGCATGACACAGGAGCCCTATGTTGTCGCTCCAAGGAGTAACCGGAGCTCTGTCCAAGAGATTGCCAAGCTCTCCAGAAAAGAAATTGCAGAGGTATGAGTCACCCTGCCACTTTGGAAGAATGCAGGGGGGCATCTTGGGGGGTAGGGGTGGCCTCCCTTATCAAGAGGTAGGCAACTAAAGTGCACAGGCTGTGCTTAGTTAAAAGCTAGGATCAGCTTTTGGTTTATTATCTATTTAACTAAGTGAATTAAATGAGAATTGACTGGAATTGTACACTTAGAGCTCTCTTACAAAATGCTGTTATCTCATGAGCTGGCTTAATGGAGCAGGCTGTCAGGGGCTTATTAGAAGTAACTGAATACAGCACCTAACAGAGCAGATTCAACACAGCCTGTTCAGTCAGTCCTGGGAAATCTCACACCTTGTGTGGCCAAAAGAAATGGGCCTGGATCTAGCTGCAAACCACTGTTAGATTCTACCCCAGCGGATACCCAGGTCTTCCCAGGAAGAAAGATTACTCCTTTTTTAAAAGCATTTCTGCAATTTAAAGGTGTATCTTGTTGATTTTTTTTTGGGGGGGTACATATGGTTGTATCACATGAAAGACAGCAGAATGGAGTGATTAACAACTACTTTTGGGGTGAGGCTGCAAGGATTGCAATCATAGTTCTGCCATTACTAGCAGAATAACCTTACATTATTTCTCCATGGATCAGTTTCTCCATCTGCAAAATGGGAATGATAGTAGACCAACCATGTTGGCTTTTCTGGTGATAAAGTTAGCTAAAATGGATAAACTTCTCAGAATAATTCCTGGAATAGAGTGAGAAGTACCCAGAGATTACAGGGATTACTGTTAAGACAGGAAATAACTCATCCTATTTAATAGCTTTTTATCTCCACATCCCCGCTCCTCTGCTAAGTGCAGCATATGAACTTGGGATAAGCAACATTCGCAGATGAGACTTAGAATGGCAGGCAGCAGTGTGCATGGGGTATACTCAGGTCAGCAAGCTGAGGGACATTTGGAACCCTTGCTGGATTGGAAATGGTGCTGTGTGATTTTGCATGAGTCCTTTGTCTTCTCTGATCCCTATTTCTAGAGTTGATGTGTTTGATTTTCATTATAGGGTTTGGGTAAATCAATGTAAATACCTTTTTAGTGAAGATTAGAGAGATTATAAAACTTCAAAGCAAGTATTCTAGGATGTCTGTGTTGTGGGGACAGCAGATGAAGGAGACTCATTTCAATCAGACAAGTTAGAGAGGGCAAGTAGTTTGGATAGAAGTTGCCTTTGTACAGTTGGTTTAAATAATGGGCATAGTTGACTATTTGTCAGGAGAATTTTAACATTATTAGTGAATTCAGCATACTCTGTTTTCCTTTGAGCACTTATTAGCAGTCTTATTTAGCACTCTTTATTTTCCTATGGATTCAAGTTCAGTTTATCAGTACCTATAAGTCAAACAACCTGCTCTACAGCTGACCTTAATGTTTGCAATTACATAGCTTTTACTTAATTTTGATATATAATTCACAAATGCTATATGTAATCTAGAACGTTCAGTAAATAATCTTTGTTCGAATAAATAATTCTGTTACTCTCAACCTAATGGAAAAATACCATACTCCTCACTCTTCAAAAAATTAAAACAAGACTATATGGAAAATTGGATGAATTTTGCCATTCTATAAAAATTGAATTACTTTAAATAAAAAATATTAATCTATTACTTGATCTGTCTCTTAAGAGGAATTAAACACTTTGAATGGTACTACAACTAGTAGTGTTTCTGTTCACCTTGTTTTCGAGTCTTTTATGATTTTAATAAGTAACATATAATTAAAACTTCTAGATATAATTGATATAATTTCTCACATCTACAGTGGTTCTGTTTGAGAACTTAAGTAAGAAACTCTCGTGAATGGTGGGAAGCCATACTCTTCCGTGATTTCTTGTGATTGACTGCTGCCTAAAGCACAAGCTGTTGTACCTCAGCTAGAACTGTAATGCAGAGAGCAAGCGTGTGTGTGGTCATTCAATGCTCTGTACCTGTAGAAGTGGACCTTTCTTGGTTGCAAGGCTGTTTAAGAATCAGGAGAAAGTGTAAACATGCCCCTCAGCAAACTACACATTTTCTCTTTTCCACAAAGTTTGGCATTGTATTCCAAGAAGTTCTCCTCTTCAATTCCCTTTTGCCCCCAACAATCCATGGACCCCAGATATGCAGTGTCTACTGAACACCAAGATTTCCCTCACTGGAGGGACCTTCCCTGTGGTCCAATGTGAGTTGTCCCCAAAGGTGCTGGAAGCTTGATTCCAAAGTGGTGATTGAAAAGGTGGTGAGACCTACTGAAAGGTGACTGGGTCACGGGGGACACTGCCTTTGGAAAGTGTTGTTTCACAACAAGTTGAAACAGCAAGTTGTAAAAGGAGCAAGCTGACTGGGCTCTCCCCACTTTCTGGCTTCCTATCTCCCCATGAGGTCTTTTCTTTTCTATGCACCTACCATGATGTCATCTGCCATATTGTGACTATCAAGGGACCATTTAGCAGCGGTTGAACAGATGAGTCCCCCCCAGTCTTGGATTTGCAACCACAAAAACTGTAAGCTAAGTAATTACTCAGATTCAGATACTTTATTATAATAAGGGAAAATACAAAAGTGTAACCACACTTGGATTTTTTTTTTTTTGGCAATGAGTCTGACATTTCTGGTAACCAGGTGATAAAAATTGGTTGGAGGATTTTACCCTCCCTTTAAAAGTTATTTCCTGTAATCTTATACATTCATTGAGAGTATGGCACAACTACTCACGAGCCACATCTTTGTGCCTGATGTAGTTGGGTTCTGTTGAATGCTTCTGTGTCTGTTAGGTATAGTCTCTTTGAGTTTAAGATTGTTTGAATTTACCTCCCTTCCCTAAAAATGATTTCTCTAATTATCAAAACCCACAAGTGTCGCCTCACTTCATACCTGCTAGGGTATGAAAATAGAAAATAAATATTAACGAGTATGTGGAGAAATGGAGACCTTCTTTCACTGCCAGAGGGAACGTAAAACAGGACAGCCATTTTGGAAAGCAGTCTGGCAATATTTCAAAAGGTTAAGTAAAACTTTGCCATATGATCCAGCAACTCTTACCCAAGAGAAATGAAAACGTATACCCACACAAACACTTGTACATGCAAAACTAGCAGGATTGTTCATTGTTCAGAAATAACCCAGATGATGGATAGATACATAAAATATCATGTATTCATACAATGGAATATTAGTAGGCAATAAAAAGAAATTAAATCCTGATGAATGTTACAACTTGGATAAACCCTGAAAACATGGTAAATGCAGGAAACGAGTCACAAAAGACCACATTGTCCATGATTCCATTTATATGAAATGTCCAGAATCAGTAAATCCATAGAGACAAAAAGTGTAATTAGTGGTTGCCAGGGTTAAGGGTAGGAAAAACCAGAAGTGACTACTGATAGGTATAAGATTTCTTATCCAGATGATAAAAAGTTTTCTGAAACTGAGTGCAGGGTGATGATCGGGCAACTCTGTGAATATGCTAACAGCTACTGGATTCTACATGTTAAATGGGGAGCTATATGGTATACAAGTTACATGCTAGGAAAGTTGCTACCAAAAAAAGGAGGAGGAGGAGGGCCAGGAATCTAACTCAGTGGCCTAAGCACCTGCCCAGCAAGCGCAAGGTTGTGAGTTCAATGACCCGGTGCCACAAAAAATAAATAAATAAATAAATAAATAATAAAAAATAAAAAAGGAGGAGGAGGAAGAGGAAGAGAGGGAGGAGAAGACAACAAGCTCTAGATCTAGGCTGCCTCTATTCAGTCACTGTGGAAGCTTGGATATCTAGCGACAGGAGTGTGGGTGCAATCTTGCATTTGGAAGAGCACAGTGAGGAAAGAGGGCAGTGCCACAGGAGAGGAAGGAAAGCTGATAAATGGCGCATTAATGAATGAGCAGCTGTCAGGAGCAGCTGGGCTCCGTCCTGCTGAGGGTCCTCAGAAAAGCTGTGGAGACCACAACTCAGAATTGCCTCCAAAGGGATGAGAGAGTGAGATTATTTCTTGGAGTATGGGCTTCCCAACCTGCCGGATAAACTGGCCACACATGCTTCTACAACCAGAAAAGATCCCTAGGCGAGACAGGATAAAGATAGGGAAACAGGAGAAAGAGAAACAAAGAAATCAAGATATGCAAATGGGCATGTTGGTACTTGGG
>RJWT010045554.1:0-11610 GCA_004365215.1 Cuniculus paca
TCAGGAGACACCAGCAGCATTCACACATTTTTTACAAACATGCTAGCGTCTCCCCCAAAGTCTTACCTATGACAGCTTGATGGGTGAACTACAGCCTTTTCCCCACCAGGTAATGGATTTGGGCTGAATCAAGATGGTAGCCACTTCTAACAATATGGTTTTTGGGAAAGTCACTTAGCATTAAGGATATATAGATCAACATATACACTAAACTGGAAACAATAGCATTAGATATGAAAAATTTAAAGATGTTCACATTACACTGGACCAAATTAAGATGATTATCTCTCCCCTGCTGACATGGCCAGACTGTGATAATACTTCAAGTGGAGTTTGCAGTTACAATATAGTCTTTGCTGGAGACAATAATTGGTGTTGTAAGCAAAACATTGCTATCCTATTTTCCTTCAAATTTGTCATTTTTGATATTAACAAGAGTGAATTCACTGGTCACATGGTTCTTTAAGATAGTGATGACACAGACCATACCAACAACTCTAGATTAATCAGTTCATTCACTTTTGTGGGACATCTCAGGCAGTTAACATAAATAAAAAGGTTTAATTGGCTTGAGGTACTGGAGATTCCACTGCTTTGGGCTTCTTGCAGTGTGGCTCATCAGGAGAAGAGTGTGTGGCAGAGCAAACCAACCACATCATGAGCCACGAAGCAAGGGAGAAAAGTGGGTCAGTGTTCCACAGTCACCTTCAAGGAACGCTTTCAGTGACCTAGGGACTATTACTAGTGCCCTCCCCCTGAAGGTCCAGGGCACCTTCCAACAGCACCACCCTGGGAACTGAGCCATTAACCCATGGGTCTTTGATGAATAGTAGTCATAATCAAACAATAGCAAGCACCAGACTCTGCAGTTGTAATCTTATTCTTGCTTGGTGGTGATGGGGTCTGTTCTTCCTTAAGAAGATTCTTAACTGATCCCAATCACACTGAAGTTAGAAGGAAAGAAACCATGGGAGTGCGCTCGGCACATGTTGAGGTGCAAAGCAGTGAGACACTGAATGGGTGGCAGTAGCTTCAGTTGCTTTGTCACTTTTTCAGAGTGTATCTGAGGTGTGGAGAACCCATACATTGTCTTTATTTTACAACTTTAAGAAAGTCAACCGTTCAGAAAGCCTAACTAATCTAATTTGCCCACACCAAGTAATTGGTAAGTAGAGGTGCCTGGACGCAAATGTGTTTATTCTTTAATTTATTAACTAATTCATTCAATTAATGATATTTAAGAATTTGGCTATGCCATAGCTGCTGTCACAGATACCAGCTGTACATATCCTAGAGATTCTAAGTCTCCTTACTGCACCTTGTTTCACCAAGTGGGTTGTGGTTTTCCCACTAAGGGTCTTCTAATCTAACATGCTGCATGAATCAATAGCATGTCTTCATTTTATTCACGTTTGTTCACCAAAAAGGAAAATGAAACAAAAAAAAAAGTAAGTTCCCCTCTACTTACAAAACATACTGATAAATACTACCTACCAAGATGAGAAATACATTTCATCTGATATTTTTTCTTCTGTGAACTTTTACAATTTGAATTTATAACAAGGTCCCAGTTAACAGAGATTATGTGCTATATGAGGGACAAAGATCATGGTACATAGTTAAAGAAAACGTGAATTTTAATATTAGAGTTGAAAATGAGCATTGGCTCTTCCATTTATTGGTACTATGAATCAGGTTAAGTTATTTGTAGTTCCTGTACCTCAGTGTTTTCATTTGGAAAATTAGAGAAAATCTCACCTTCATAAACTTGCAGAATCAGAAGAATATATCATAAGCGCAGATGATGACCTGAACATATATCTTCGTGGAGGCTCTTTGCCTTCCTTTGGTGACAGCTGCCATTCTGAAGAGAGAGGCTTCTGGACAGTGACACAAGTCTTTCCAAGACATTTAGGACGATAGCCCTGTGACACAGAAGCTACTGTGAGGTCTTGGATCTGTGTTCACTTTAATCACAACCAGAAAAGCTCGGTCTCCAGATGAATGACTACTGTCTGCACTTTCTTCTTTCGATAGTTCTACTGATGTCTGAGCTCTCACAGTTCTCTGCTCATTGCCCTCACTGTCATTCCCCACAGGATCTCAGGATCAACAGGGATCAAAAATGTCCTCTCTGTTATGAATAGAAGGGAGTGGAGATGTCTCTTCAACATACTGATTTCATTTCCTTTGGCTGTATACTGAGGAACAGGTAAAGAAAATTACACATAGTGGGATATAGTAAGATCCCAACTTATACACAAGTTCGGTTCCAGAAGAACTTTTGTAAATTGGATTCATTTGTAATTCAACGAAGTGAGTCTCATACAGTACACATGTGAATCTTGTACTGTATACCTCTGAAAGTTCATACCTTGCATGTTCATAAGTCTAGGCCTTACTGTACTATTCTCCATAAAAATTATATATGTCATTTGTGACAACACAGATGACTTGGAGATCTTTGTTAAAGGAAATAAGTGAGGCACAGAAAGACATGACCTCATGCATATGTGGAATGTTTAAGACAAACTTGATCTTATGGAAGTTGAAAATAGAATGATGGTTACAAAAGGCTGGACAGAGTAGTGAGGAGAGGACTTGGGAAAGGTTGATCAATGGGTACAAAGTCCTTGTTAGGCAGGACCAAGAATTGCTGCTAGGACATTGCATAGTAAGGTGGTTATTTATAATGATAGCATATTATGCACTTCCAAAAGCTAGAAGATAGGAGCTTGAAAGTTAATAGAAATGTTCATCATTTGAGGAGACATGTATTTAACCTGATTTAAATATTATATAATATATGATGGACCAAAATATCACCTTACCCCAACAGTGTGTACAAAGTTTTGAGTTTTTATTTATGACTTAAAAGACATGCTTAATTTAAATTTTTAAGAATTTGAAGAAAAAGGTCTCATCTATGACCAGTTATGTCTTGAAACATTTCCTTCTGCTTTTCTTTCCCTGAGTTCTCTCAAGAGGTGACATTTAATTTCTTCACACTCCATAGCAATCAGGAATAGGAAGTAGGATTGAATTCTGTCCTTAATCCTATTTGCTACATGGATAGGCCTCTTTGACTTCCAACAGCATAATGACTCAATCAAAGCTCATATCTGCCATGGCACTAACTTGGAAAGTCCTGAGATATACCTGATCCAAGTATCTCTTGTCTCTTTGTTCTCATGGGAATTGCTAAGAAAAAACAGCCAAAGGGACTGTCCTCCCTTCGAATATAAACTACTATGGTGTAAGTCATATTTCATATCAACCATCCATCTATTCACCAACTTCTCTTCAGGTCATCATTACTAAAACATTTGTCTGTGCATATCTTCACTAAGTAACCCTCATTCATGTTTTCTGGAAAAAGAAAAGACAGCAACATTGTATATCCTTTATTTCTCCATAACAGATCCAGTCTTTTTCTTGCCTCCAATACTCACTCCCCTCTGAGAGAGTAGCAGGCAGGGAGTGAGTTTAGGGGTTTAAATTTTGATTAGTCTGGTTTTAAAAACAGTCTAATAAATTCTACTACAGATGCTTCAGGCTTTCCTCACCCCCCTGGTTGTTCATATTTCTAATCCCTTGCCCTTACCCTGCTCCTCTCCAGTGAGCCACTGCTCAGACACAGGACTCCAGGAGCTGGCCTGGTGTAGAGAACAAAGGCCCTCAGTCTCTCATGTGGGTTCTTGAAGGTGCCAGTCTGACAGCCTCTGATACACGGTCCAGCCATCCGGTCTCCGATTGTTTTGCTGACATCTGCTACTGTCTGCAGCTGATGAATTCATGGTACACTATGGTCAGTTCTGCTTTGCTGCTTGTTTTGAAAACACGGTTGATATATTACAGAGCAATTTGAGCATAAATCCTGCTTCCTTTTGCTTATGTGCAATTTTTTGAGTAAGAAACTCTAGGGGAATACTGAATAGTAAATCAAGCCTTGTAGGAATATACAAAATGTATGGACGCTCACTCCTCAAGCATCTTCCAGCCGCCTCAGTTCGTCCACATGTCCCTCCTACCGCAGTTTTTGTTGCCACCTGCCACCCTTCCTGTACTTCCAATAACTCAGAGGCTCTATTGCCTACGATGCTCACTTCTCTGACCTCAGCGCTTTTTCAAGGCAATGTGCTCTATCTACTAAAACATTTGTGTGTTTCTTGACCATTTAACATGTGTAGAACTGTGCTTCCATTTTTATTGGCTCCAATCATTTCTTTTTCCATTTATGCGTCACTGATACACAAACCTCCCTTTTCCGGTTTTTATTATGCTATTTCACACAGCACAGTAACACTTAAGAACACCATGTACCATCATGGCAGAGCTCACTGTTCAGCCTTTTTAGGCCAGGAGAGGGTCCAGGTGACTCTCTGCCACTTTGCCTCCGTTGATGCTGAGACCTCAGAGCACTTAAATGTTCTGCCTTATCTTCACTGACATCCTCGCCTGGACTCTCAACTTCAGAGGTCTTCTGTTCATTGCTGTCTCATTTCTCCTTCACTGATCTCTTGCAGGTCTGCAGGCTCTAAATTCACGTTGTCCAGTACACTAGGGCTGAAAAAGATGCAGCAGGCTGCCTTGCCCTTCTTGAGTCACACACCCCCACACTTGCCCATGTGAATGTGCAAGGTCACTTGTCACGGCTGCTTTCTCCAAAGCCTCAGGGACTCAGGATGGGGGCCCCTACACTTTGCACTGTTCTGCAGACCTGTTCTGTGCACATCTTCTCATCTAGGGCTTAAAAATGAGGTGTTTCCTTCTACATGCCCATTTGTTTCTGCTTTACCTTGTCCTTTCCCATTACTATCTTAACACATGTCAATCTGTTTTCTACTCTAGACTCACTTGAAACTGCTCTGGTTTTTCCATCTTTATTGAATAGGATCTATTAAAACAATGTAAGCAGCCATTTTTCCTAGTTTTACAAGAGCCTGGCTTACCTGCTACCTGCCTGATGTCTCTTCCTTAGCTGTGATGCTGGCTTCTTGATGAGACTAAAGCATCAAGGTTCAGCTGGGGACCTGCCTCTTTTCTCTGTACTCACCCCTTGCGTGGGTGCTCTCTGTATGCTGAAGCTCTCAGAATGAATGGTTTACAGCATCTAGCCTTCACATCACTAGCTAGCCACTGAAAGGCTGCCTTGGGTATGTTTGATTGACAGAAGTTTCTATATAACTTTTCAGTTAGGAAGAAGGGATGGACAGCCAGAATAAAGTAACTGGTATTGGTTGATAAATGGAAGAAAGTATTTTCTTGTATATTGGTGATAAAAATGAAAATTTTTCTACCTAAGAAACGAATACGAATTATTTACTCAACAGTTTCTCCCTTAGAAATGTCTAACAAGGAAATGAAAATATCAATATGTGCAAAGATATTTAAAACCGAATTATTTTTAGCTACAAAAAAACTAGTGATAGGCAATTTGTCTATGGAACAGGATGAATAAATTACAATACAACTGTATCATGCAAATATTATATATTTGATAAAGACTGACTGAAACTTACATTAGTTAATTTTGAGAGACTTCCATAGTGAGCAAAGAATGCTGGATAAATGTGTGTGTGTGTGTGTGTGTGTGTGTGAATATTTGTATGTAGTTGAGTATAGAAAGTTTTCTAATTCTAGGTAGTAGAATTTGGGATATGCTTTTACTTTTTTATCCTTTATCTGAAACACACATGCACACAATTATGGTTATTCACATGCCTTTGCCCAAGGGTTATTTATAGAAAAGAAAAAGAAGACTATAGTCCTGTGTACTTCACCTTTTCTGTCTCTCCAACTTCCTTCCACTTTTTCTGTCTCTGTTGCTCACAATCCATTGCTGGCAGCATCATTTTTGGCAGTGCTGTTGCAATAACCTGGAATCTTTTCCAATCTAATATTTACCCAGTAGGGAAAGTAAACATAAAAGCACAAATCACACCTTCTTATGTGCCTGATCAGTCTTTCCCTGCCCTCAAAGAAGCTGCTCGGCACCTTACGTTGGCCCGGCAGGTGTGCTGTGGTCTGGCCGCTCCCCAGCGGGTCTCCTGCTCCCTCTGTGTTTGCTCTTGCTGCAGGCTCTGCTGACCCGTGGGCTACTGGAACTCGCCGGGCTCTTCTCTGTCTTGCCTGGGATGCTTTTCTTTCCACTTTCTTGTTTGCTGAAGAAAAGCTATCTGCGTAAACACCACCTTCTGAGCCCTTCACGAGGGACTCAGTGGGACCAGTCTCCCTTTCCGGGTGTTGTCTACCTACCACTTTGTCTCCTTCCCAGGACACGGCAAATATTTGTAAATACTACAGTACTTGCTTCTTTATGTATTGCCTATTGGTCGCTAGATAGCAAACTGTGCAGTTTGGATACTGTATCTCTCTTACACATTATCTAGTAACCAATACAAATTTTGACACTTAGTAGCTGATTGTCTAATAAATATCCATTAGGAATGTGAAGTAATCAGTGAGTGAAGAAAGAAATATTTTCTGGCTAACAGAGCAGAGGAATGTTCTAAGTGAATTGAGAACTCCAATGAGTGTCCATGTTCATGTATTCACACACGTAAGCATTCTGTGCCATATCTTATATCTATGGAAACAATTCTAATCAATTTAATTAAAAACATACTATAGGCAGATGAATTTTTCACAAAACAGAGATTGTTTTATTTTTGGAAGAGGAATGATCTATGACACAGTTTCAGGTAAGATTGTAAATTAGAAATATTTCAAATCGAAATTTCTTATGTCATTGCTGCTCTCAAAATTCAGAAGAAAGAAACATTTTTTACCGTTCTTGGCTATTTTCTTTCTGTATTTCACTTTTCTAAATAACAGTGATCAAAGGAATGACCAAGAGGTCAAATTACACTGGATTTGAAAGGCCAGCTGGTTTCCAGAACCTGTAGGAAATCAATGCAATATTCCTGCCCAGAGGATGTGACCAAACACAATCTCTTCCACATCAGTAGAATCACTAAAACCACGGAGGTGCTTCCTGACCTCCAGGAAAGGTGTTTGTTGCTTAATCAGACTGGTCAATGTCTAACTGAATTAGGGTTTTGGCTAAGAATATGTAAAGGAAGCAATGTAAAACATGGTACCTTCTAGCTGTTGTACTTACAACTTTGTGCCTGTCAACGACTCATGTCTGAAACAAATGTTTAGTGAATGCACCCTTTTCAACATAGCAACATAAATCTATCCCCTAATATTTTAGTATCCTGCTCAATATTTTATTTCTCCTAGAATAAATACTATATAAAACAAAATGTATAAGAAAGATACTAGGAAAAGCATCCCTTTGGTCTGATAATTCAATTTATGGAGTATAAGTTCAAAGAACAAGAGTTTAGAAACCAAAGGACCGTGTCTTTCGATTATGGGGCTTCTCTCTAGATACATTACCTTAGAAAAGTTTTATAACTTTTGTAAATATTGCCCCTCTGTAAAACTGAGAATATAACATTTGTTCAGTGCATTGTACAGCAAATAAATTTAAAAAAACAAAATAGCCTGTCTATAGTAAGACTGATATTACAATATGTGGAAATAATAATAACGTGGTAAAATATTGTAAGTACCAGTTGGTTACCTTAAAGTTTACCTGCTTAAGTGTAATACAATATAATTGAAGAGTTAATAAGAATATGAACTTGAGTTTTTGTTACATAAGTCAAAATATTGAGTTAAATTAAACAAAAGGAGCTGAATCAGAAGGCTGAAAGTGAGCTTACGGAATGGTTAGGACTACTAGAAAAGCAGTCCTGAAAACAAGTTGAACACATATGTGTAATTATCGCATTGCCTTTCTGGTGTGAGAAACTGAAGGTGTAAATAGGAAACAAAATTATAACAGATACTGTGAAATAGAAAGAAATTGTTCAAGAGGAAAGGGGAACTAGTGAGGGGAGAAAGGAAAAGGAATGAAGGGAAAAGAAACTTGAGAAAATGATAAAATGAAAACAGTTTTGTGAATAAGGAGGGGAAGAGGGATTGAAGTGAGGGGAGGGGAATGGGAAAAAAAGAGGAATCAAGTTATACCACATACAGGTACAAATCCCCTATGATGAATATGATCAGCATGTACATTTAATTGGTACCAATAAATTTAATAATAATAATATAAAGAAAATAACTCAGATGTAATAGCCAATTTACTCAAGATATTTGGCCTCTTTAGAGGACTCTCTTGAGATTTATTTGGATTCCGTCCTCCTGAAGAATGCACTTTACCACTATCTTTCCCAATCTTGTGCACCTTAGCACCCTAGTTTCATATTTGTAGACCTCCCAAGAAAACGTCTGTCGACTTACTCTGAGTTACTTTACCACGTTTTGATCTGTGGGAATCAAGTGCCCTAACTTTCGTCCTTTTCTACTATTTACAAGGGAGAAAAGATGATTTCTCAAACCAAATCTGAACAGATTTGAAAACTGACTAATTAAAATAACAATAAAATGTTGATTAATTAAAATTAAAGTATCACTATGGGTTTCCAAGTGATACATCCTAGCTCTAGGGCAGAATGAATAACAATGAATAAAATGATGTAAAGGACAACATAAAGCCTTAGTTTCAAAGCAGAGAATGGAGAGCTGGTCTTTTAACACAGCTGTAGTTCAACTCTGACTGGTGAACCCTAGGATTGCCCAGGTTACCCAGAAGTGGTTGGTTATGTTGATCATTTGATTCCTCTCTCATTTCAACTGGTTATGTTTTTTTTTATTTAAATATAATGTAATCCCATGTAAATATTTCATTTTCAAAAGTTCTGCTGTTAAAATAAGTGTATAGGAACAATAGCAACATAACAATGTTTTCAGAACCTTAGAACAAAGGAATAGCAGCCTGGCTGTGGAGAGTAGGGAGAGAGGAGGCAGAGGTGAGCTTGCGCTACCTCTGTGGAATAGTTTTTGTGACCCATATTAAGCTAACATCTAAACAGTGCATTTAACTTGGTGCAGTAAATGTGGGAAAAAACATTTGCCAGTTGTTCCGCAGACAAAGGATTACTATCAAGAACATATAAAGAACTCAAAAAATCAGAACTCCCAAATTTAAAGACCCCAAAATGGGTGTCAGAGATGAATACACTAGAAAAGCAGTCTTGAAAACAAGTCAAACACACATGTGTAATTATTGCATTGCAAAATGGGTGTCAGATGAATACACACCTCTCAGATAAAGAAATACAAACAGGAAATAAATATGTGAAAAAATGTTCAACATCACTGGTCATTTGAGAGATGCAAATTAAAACAACACTGAGATGCTACCTCACCCCAGAAAGAATGGCTATTTCCAAGAAATCAACCAATAACAAATATTGGAGGGGACTGTAGGGAAAAAGCGACCCTTCTCCACTCCTGGTGGGAGTGTACACTGGTGTAACCACTCAGGAGATCAGTGTGGAGATTCCTCAAAACATCAGGATTGGAGGTCCCATTTAATCCAGCAATTTCCCTTCTGGGTATCTTCCAAGAATTAAAAACATTGTACCACAGTGATATATGTGTACCAAATTATAGCAGCACAATTTGTAATAGTTAGATCTTGGAAACAACCCAAATGCCCATCAACTGAGGAATGGATAAAAAAGATTTGCTGTACATGGAGTACTATATACAACGGAGTACTACTCAGCCATAAAGAAGGATAAACTTGAAACTTTTATAGATAAATGGATGTAATTAGAGACCATACTCATAAGTGAAATAAATCAGATGTGCATGTGTAAACATCACACTATCTCCCTAGTGTGAGAAGCTGAAAGAAATTACATATATATGTATATGTATATATGTATATATATATATATATATATATATATATATATATTAAGATAGTTATGCTACTAATTTCTCTGAGTTCATTGAAAAGAAAGGTTCATGCTAATATTGTTTGGACAATTAAATGCAAATATCTTGTACTCTGAGTAACTAATTTAAAGCTAACAATATGCAATGTATTAACCAATGTTACCCTGTAATTATTGTCTTTGAAATTTTTTTTCTCTTAGAAAAATTGGTGTGGCATCTTTTTGGTCTTTCAAAGACCTTTAACCTTCACTGGTTCATCTGATCTTTATTGTGACCCAACATGGAAGGCAATGAATCTGACATTATCTCCATGCATGAATTAAAAACTAGGGTAAAGAAAGATGAACTCTCATAAATAGTGCAAAATCTGCTACCCTGACTCTTAGTAGAGAATATGTTACTTGTAACAGTACTTGGAATTTTTTTTTTGAAAAGAATACAATCAAACAAAACAAAACAGAGTAAAGTCAATCAAAACAAGGCAATGAACATGGTACATGGCTTTTAAACAGGGTAAAAAGCAATCGGTAAGGCTACCATAATGCCTCTTGTTATCTGCAGTATACCTGCCCATACCATCAGGGATAAGAAAAATCAAACAAAATACAACAAACTAAAACAGTAGAAACAAAACAAAACAAACAAAGCAAAGCAATGTAAGCCATACAGAATTTCAAGATATTAGCAAAACAGCATTGGCTACCATAATAGTTGTTATCTTCAGATTAGTTGCCTACACCTTCAGATATATTACAATCAAACCATACAGAATAGAGTAAACTCAATCAAAACAAACAATGAAAGCCATACAGGGTTTCTAAACAAGCTAATTGGACATCCTTGATGGCTGCAATTATATATTTTGTTATCTTTAAAATAGCTGTCCATGCCATCAAGTATAATAAAATCAAACAAATCAGAAATAAATGAAACTAATCAGAACTATGAATACAATCTACATTTCAAATCATTATAATAGATTAATAGTGGTCATTTCTTTCCCTTTTTAGATAATTCCTCCCCTTTGACTTTCCCAATACGTATTGTGCATTTTGGATCCCACTAACACCTTTAGTTTGTTATGCTATGGAGACAACACAAAATTTACCCTTGTGACTCTGGTCCATTACATGCATGAGCACCATTGCCAGTTGCCTCTATCTACCTACAACAGCCTTGAGGTTATCTTCCTTTATAGCTGAGTAGGTTTCCACCCCATGAAATACCATGTCTTTCTTATCCATTCTGCAATTAATGGGCAGGCTACCCCTAGTTTTTTCTTTTTTCTGGCTCCCTGTCACATAGGGCATTGTTTTCTCTCCTTTGACTTTCAGACTATGAATTTTCTTTCTAGCTAAATGTGTTTCTTGTAGAGAGCATATTGACG
This sequence comes from Cuniculus paca, assembly GCA_004365215.1. Classification (NCBI taxonomy): domain Eukaryota; kingdom Metazoa; phylum Chordata; class Mammalia; order Rodentia; family Cuniculidae; genus Cuniculus; species Cuniculus paca. The sequence goes on from RJWT010045554.1 coordinate 11,210, forward strand.
GATCCTGTCTCCTGATCCAGTATGCCTCTGTCTCTTTCTATTAGTGCCTTGAGGCCCTCTTGCACTGTAGTGTCTCTGCCATGCTATTTTCCTGCCATTGGCTCCCTATTTTTCCTCTCCATTCAATTGGCTGACCCCACTTGATGGTCCCCCTCTGACATTATTCCTGAGACCGTGGTCCTTTTTCTCTCTCTCTAAAATGTCCTTTAGTAATCTTTGTAGGGTTGGTTTGGTGGACATGAATTCCTTGAGTTGTTCTTTGTCATGGAAGTATCTTGTTTCTCCATTAATTTTGAAGGAAAGTTTTGCAGGGTACATCAGTCTGGGTTGGAAGTTGTTTTCTTTCAGGACTTGCATTACTTCACTCCAGCCTCTTCTTGACTTGATGGTTTGTGTTGAGA
>RJWT010045555.1:0-11597 GCA_004365215.1 Cuniculus paca
AAAATGTTTGTCTTGTGCCCTTGCATGTTGGAAGTGTTTAACTTTGTTTTCATTTGCACGGCTAAGAGTTTGCCTTACATTTTAGAGACTTAAGACTTAGACTTTTCAGCAATGCTAAAACTGTTAAGACTTTGGCAACTCTTGCAGATAGACTAAATGCCTTTTGCATAGAGGGATGTGCATGAGTCTTTGGGTGTCCAAGGACAAAATGTTATGTTTCTAAGGTAATGTAATGTTGATTGACTTACTGCTGGTTCTTAAGGATTGTTAAGCTGTGTTATAATGTTCAAGTTGCAAAATGGTAAGAATTAGCATGTCTTGGTATCTGGAGGCTGCTCTAAACAAGTATGTCTGGTGGCCAGGTTGACAAGGGGTAGATTGCTATGGTTGATACACTGTGTCAAGCTGAGTTTAGAAGTTTAATGGAGAGACTCAGCAGAAAGCTAAGGTTCTTACTTTGTAAATATCCTCATCCTATGCAAAAGAAGGCAAGGACATTTTGTGAATGTTACACCCACCCTGAAGGTGGTGTTGGGGGGTGGCTGGTGTACAATATAAGGGGAAAAAAAGAGGACTTTTGCCCTCTTTTGCTCTGGCTGCTGCCTTGAAGTGTTGCCCCAGTGCCATGCCACCCTGCCTTGGAGCCAGCTGATTATGGACTGAAGTCTCTAGAAACTGTAAGCTAAATAAACCTTTCCTTGCTTCACTGTGGGTATCAGGTGTTTTGTCTCAGCAACGAAAAAAAAATAACCAAGACAACCAGACACCATAAAATTTTCTTCAAGAAAAGCTTATTAAAAGTAACAGGAAAATTATAAAGAGTTATTAATAATCCTGCAGGTTTTGAAGACATAGCAAAACACAGTGAAGTGGAAAATGGCAGTTCTTTCCATTAATTTCTATTCTTTTTACTATTACTATTTAATTTTCATAATTTTTATTTCTATGTTGCAAGATGGAGCCAGAAAAGCTACTAAAAGTGGTTATATTCCAGAAAAAAATTTAATTGTAGTTTCAATATATATTTCTGACTGTATGCATGTGTGTTTATGTGTGTTTCCCAAAGAATTCTAGATTATGATACTCCTGAGGTTAGAAGTCAATCACAAGTATAATATAGGCATTGTAGCAGAAAAATAAATTTTATTTTTGTTTTGGCATATTGAAGAGTTTTAAAAGAAAATGCTTATGTTGTTTATTGTCCTAACACTATACTTTCATTTTCCAGTGTTACAAAAGGCCTAAAGAGGAAAATCTTTTGTAATTTTGTTATCTAGTTTTACCCTAACCATTTTTGACTGAATACTGATTAAACTTTTATACAGCAATCTTATTTGAAAACTTCAGAGCAAAATGGCACTTTATTTTCCAGGTATCAAGAATAAATACTTTGAACTCTGTAGTACTGTAATAATTTTCTCCAAATGTCAAGTTCTACTTTCCAAATTCTCTTTGCTCCTAAAATGATGAGAAGTCACAATACATACAAATGACCTTCCTCCTCAGCCACATTAGCAGCTTATTCAGCAAGGCGACCTTGCCCTCCAAAGACTTTACTGTAAATCAACAATGAAGATAGCAGGTCTAAGTTCAGGGTTCAGTGTCATCATTTCCTCTTCTTAATGGAAGATCCTAAACATGGTGTTACTAAGCTTTCCATCAAGCTAAAGATCCCTGCCATTATCCACAGTGAAATAATACTTTGCTGCTTTTCAAATTGTTATATCTAGAACATGCCCTGTTTAAAACACTGAGCAAGAACACAAATCCCCTATTTCTCTCTCTCTCTCTCTCCACTAAAGACAAGGGGACATAAAAAGATTTGTGTATCGTGCATATGTACCAACTACCTTGATGAATATAATCTTTGTATTTGGTAAGCATGATCTAAAATAGTGATAATAATAATGAAAATAGGAAAAAGGGATCTAAATATGGAGGAGGAAAGTAGATGGCAAGGCAAGGGGCAGAGAAATAAAAAAAAATCCAGATATATTCAGTACGTGTGCACGCTCCCTAAGGTAGATGTAGACATCATGTACTCCAAACACGTATGAAAAAAACGAAAGAAAACATTTGAGAAAATGCAGAAATTCTCTCTCTCTCTTTCACTCCCTGCCTCCCTCTCAAATACATTAATGTATGAGTCTATGTTTTAAAATATAGAGTAGACCTGCTAATTCATACATAATGTTGCTTGGGATAGTATAAAGAAAAGATAAAGGTTTTTAATTATGTTAAGACACTTTAGAATAAGGTAAATGAGTCATGGTGGATTTAACTTACAATAATATAGTTGCTTTTTATCCATTACACAGTAATGAGTATTGAAGGTTAGGGTTGACCTAAGCCTTTAGAAGGAAGAATGATGATGCTTATGTCAAATGCAAATGCTGCAATGATTAAGAGATGGGAAAAAAAGTTTCATGATTGTTTCCTATCTTCTTATCATCATTACAAAACAGGACCCAGTAAATGACGTGTTGGCTAAGGAGTTTCTAAATGCTTCTAACCCTTATTAAAACAAAAGTGCATTAGTGTAATTACACAGCCTTAATTTGCAGGGGATTAGAGGAGTCTGAGATGCAGAGTGCTCAAGCATGCATATGTTTTTTTTTTTTTTGGTGGCACTGGGGATTGAACTCACAACCTTGTGCTTGCCAGGCAAGCACTTAGGCTGCTGAGCTAGATCCCCTGCCCTAAGCATGCATATGTTTTGCAGAATTATTTCTAAAGTTTTGTTTACCTCTTTATTTAAGTTCTGTTAATGTAATACTATACATTTAAAAGAATGTCATTTTTATTGAATAGGTAAAATTAATAGCTCTGGAAATATAGAAGGACATCACATAAAACATGCATTTGCAGACACTGATATATAAAAATGAATAGCTGTCAATAACATATTTTTAATTATCTGTAAATGACATCTGAATTAACTTAGAGATATAATTTTATTATTTGCAATTCAGCATGCTATAATAATTTTCTTTCATCTTTGTTAACTTTTCTATACATTATACAATACCATCACTTTTATTAAATTTTGACAGGATATAGTATCATTGCTTTAAAAATAGGAGGAGGCATATGTGAGAAACAAAGATTTCATAATCCCAAGGCCTAGAGGAAATGACTGACAACAGGATATCTACCTCTTTTCAATACTTGTTATTATACAAACATTGTTATATTTACATTTTCAAGTAGAATAAAGTGTGTTTAAAAATTATTAATTGCTTTTTAAAGTTGACATTGTGTTTAATCATTTTCCTGTGGTACTAACAAACCTAGAAGATACTATTTTAATTGCTACAGAACATGCGTCATATACGTGCTTACAGTTTAGTTTACTTTCTGATTCTTCTACTGGTTATTTGAATTGTTTAAATATCAAATGTGCTCCTTTATTTGATAATCAATTTTTTGTTAATACATCTTTGTTTCCTATTTTCTTATGATTAATCCAAAGATGAATATCTTTGGATATACACTGCCACTTTAATCTCTAGACTAATATTTTGCTAATTTAATCATTACTAAATAAGCACTTTACTAGTATTATCTCCACAATTTATATGTTATGATACTCCTGACTTATTGCAGCTTACCAATGCTGAAAGGTAGAATTTCTCATAACAACCTCTGTACTTTTTCTATTCAACACTTTGTGTTCTCTTTTTTAATTTTTAAAAAATATCAAAATCTCATAATCAAATAAGAGAATAACAACAGCTATTACACTGTGTTAACTCCAAACTATACTAAGAGTACAGACATAAACCAAATAGATAATAAAGAACAAAAGAGAGAAGAAACAGGAATAGGAAGTAGGGAGAATACAACTACTTTTGCACAATATAAATTCCATTGTTTCAGAAATATTTCAGCATATATGCTACTGTGTTTCACTTATGCTACGGGTTTATTTTAGTTCATTAAAAAAAACACCGTGTCTTAATGAAAATAGTGTATCTTGTTTGTAATCTAGATTACTAGTCAGTTTAGATTATTTTCACCTATGAGACTAAGCCTTATACACATGAATTTGATGGCATGGTTTACAGAAACTTAAAAGCCCATCCATAGTCCATTTTCTGCAAAGAAAGTTATACTTAAGAAAGAAGAAAATTAAGAAAAAATAAAATCAGAAAACAAAACGCATGCCTTTCTCTAAGACTGATCTAAATCTTAGCATAATATATATGAAAGGGGTAAATGTCAGGACATAAAATTGTTGATGCTTCAGAGGAATTATTTAAAATTTGGAAATGAGGAAGTACTTTTTGGGACCCAGGAAATAATGGCAAGGTGATGGATAAAGATATTCTCTTGACATTTGTTGGATGTGAGAACTTCTGTTCTCATTATACCCTATAATTTAAACTTATATATCATTCATTACCTGCACATTTGAATTATACATTTAATTTTGCCTGTGTTTCAGCTTGTCAATTAGTACATTTTATGCATATATTCCTCTATCAATATCAGCTAGTATTAAAAAATTTTCTATGTTTTAATGTGAAAGAAATTGTCAAATATTTATTCTTTAATGAACTTCGAAAACTAACTTTGTATAAAAATAGCATGTGACTAGGATAAAGAAATATTTCAATAAACTTATATATAGACAAGTAATTCTTGCCCATCTTTCTTCTTTTCCATGTAATACATGTATATATCTAATATATTTTTGTTTTCATATACTTATGTGTGTATCATATATATGTATCTTTAAGTACAAAAATTGATAACCTTTAAGTGCTATTCTTCAGTTTCTTTTAACTTATTTACTTGTATAACATAAAATAATAGCATTCATTTCCTTAAGGCTCATACTTCGGCTCAATATAATTAAATCTTCTGCTATAAAATCTTTTACTAAATCTTTTACTAAAGATTTTATACTTTTTGAAGAAACTATTTTATTCTAAATACTATAAATTCATGTAGTCATACCTGTATTCTTCCCATTGTTAAAATTAGCAGTAGTGAAGAGATTTTAGTGCTTATCAGAGTTAATTTCTTTCATTATTTTTAGTACCATGAAAATTAAACTCTCTCACTACCTGTGCAGGAAATAATCAACACAGAAGACCCGAAATTACTAACTTTCGAATGACCTGCTCATAAGCTTGGACCTTGCTGACATATTGGAACTTAGCTCTCAGTATGTCCCTGATCAATTGATAATGGTTGGTTTTGTACCCAGACAGTTGATGCTAAACATAAAAATTTGTTCTTTGTGTGTAAATATGTAATCTTACTATGTTTTAGGCAGAGGGGCACCATTTGATCAACTTCTAATGAAAAAGGCAAGAATTTTTAATGAGCTTTCCTAGTAGAAAACATTTCGCATGCATTGTCACAACTTCTTGCGGGAGGAACAAAGAATGATTTGTGGGACCCCACTAGGAAAAGTATGGCTGTATCACTCCAGGCCTCAGCCCATGCTTCTTTCTTTTTTAAATTTTGATTTAGATCTTTTCACTGTAACAAGTACTAGTCATGAATATTACTATATGCAAAGTTCTAAACATGAGTCCTTCTAGGAAATCCTCAAGTCTATGAGCAGTCTTGGTAACCTAGTATAGTCTTTCTTGTGTTTAAATTGGGTTTTTTAACTGGTTCTGGCCATTCAGTGGTTTGTGGGAAAAATATGTTTTATTCTGGATGAAAGCATTAGATTTCTGGAGTGAGAAAATGTAACAACAACATCCAAGAAGCTAGAGATTCAAAGAGCTAAGGCTGACAACAACCAAGACATGAGCAAAGCATCTGGGTGTGCCAAAATTGAATTTTCATTGGTGAAAATGAGCTTTTTATTATTTTTGTCATAGAAATTTTAAAGTGTTACATTGTTGCTATACAAGCAAGATAATCTTGACTGATACAAACACTAAATAAATTGTTGTTACATTGAAAGTAAGTTTATATAGCATGAAGCTCATGTTTGTTACAAATTAATAACAATAATCACTTATCATGCTTGGACTATTATATTACCTGTCATTCATACTTAAAATTTTATTGGTCATAGTTTATTTTATTAAAACAAAATGTATACTACTACATTTTCATACAAATAATATTGACAGTCTGGTTAATTATTACAAAGGATCTGCAGTAGATCAAAATATATTATAATTCATGAGAAAATAGTCTTAAATGTTTTCTGAGAGTTGGTTGTATATGCAGTATTAGTCATTTGAAAAAGTGTTCAGAAATAGGGGGTTGTCAAATATTATGTCATTAATTAAATGATGACTTGACTAAAATGGCATAAGTGGGTAGCTTTTCCCTCTTCTTTTCATTAAGACTAGCTTATGTAATGATCACATTCTGTCTTAGTTACTTTCCTCGTTACTGGGGCAAAATACCCGACATCCAAAGTTAAGGTGGAAAAGGTTTATTTGGCTCACAGTTTGTAGCGATTTCAATCCATAATCAACTTACTCCAAGTAGGGTGGCATGGAGGAGAACACATAACGATGCCCACAAGGCAGCAAAAGCAACAAGGGAGAGACAAGTCTCTTTCTGTTCCTTATATTGTACTCAGTCTACCGTGATTAGGGCAGTGCCATTGCAATCAGGGCACTGATCCAATAGTCACCCACCTTAATCCCAGCATCCTTAATCTTAGCACTGAACCATGAATCAATCACACACTCTAGTTTCAACCACCTCCAAAAAGCCGTATATCGATGCATAAGGCTTTTGGGGTGACATCTAATCACAAAGCATAACATATGGTATGGGCATGATAAGCTTAGCAATGTCACTGTAGGTGTAAAGCTAGATATGGCTAATATGAGACCCTGTGAGATTTATTCACAGTGATAAACATGTCCAAGGAACTCTATCCATGAAGGCATAAAGTGTCTCCAAAATATGCTTCACTTCAGAGAAAAATCTATGGATCCTAGCTGAATTTAACGCTCAGAGAGTTTCCCATTGCAGTGCATCTATCTCTGCCTTTACAAAGAGTTCAGGGGGAAAAAAAGAAAGAGGAGAGTATCTCAATGATTTTGACTTTTTTTCACTTAAAAACTCAAATAAGTATTAGAGAGTTTACTCTCATAGAGAAACGTTAGAAAAGTTGAAAGCTATTGTAACAATTTCTTGGTATTACAGCAGTATATTGGTCAGGTCTACATTGCTGGAACGGAGCAGCAATAGCTGATGCCACAAATTAAAGGAGGAGAATTGATTTTGGCTCAGAGTTTCAAGTCATAATTGGCTAGTTCCAAGGTACAAACATCATGGAATAGATCGTGGTATAGGAAAACTGTTTGCTTCGTGGTAGCCAGAAACAAAGATAAAAAGAAGTGCTAGAGAGAGAGAAAGCCCTTCTCAAGGCACAATTAGGGATCACCTCTTCTAAGTGAGCTTCACCTCCTAAAAGCATATTTAGCTCCACATTTCTCCATGGATCAATTCACTGATGAGCGTAACACCCATAGTTCAACCTTCTGAGGACTTCACCTCTGAACACAAGAGACTTTTAAGGAATTTTTTTTTAAACCATAACACAGATCTATTATGAATTTTTTAAAAAGGTATGATATACTGAAGTATTTATTAGAATCTCTGTTTCTCCAGAGATTAAATAGGTTTTCTACAACTGATTTATATCCCAATTAAAATGCTTTTTATTTAAATATTATTACCTAATGACATAAATACCATTGGCAAGATACCTCAACAATGTCATTGCTGGGTACAGACTGCCTTTTCTAATTTCCGTCTATGGAACTTGATGTTTTTATATTTTCTGATTCAGGGGAAATTTGACTAAATGTAAAACTCTTTGGAGTCTATAATTTTATAACTGAGCTTCATTTAAAATTAACAGCTAATCACAGTAATTTTATTTTATTTTGCATCCTACTTACTCATATATGTGCTTATAGTACAGATATAGAAAATATACCTACGCAACTTACAATTTTTAAAAATTAAATTTTATTTTAAAATAGTTTAGATTTGTAGAGAGGCTGTAAGAGTAGAACATAAAATACCCAAGTGTATACACCTATTTCCTCAGTTACTAACATCCATCTTATACTAGCATGGTACAACTGTTATTACAAATGATGTTGAACAGTGGAGCAGAAATCAATAAAATGGAAATTAGGGGGAAAAAACCAATAAAAGTAAGAAGTCTTTGAAAAGAATGAAATCTTTGATTGAGTTAGAAAAAAAGAAAGAAAATAATGCAATCAGAAAAGAAAGATAAGACAGTACAATAAATGCTTCAAAAAATGGAATGGGTTTTTAGGGAGATTTAAGGCTAATTATATGCCAACAAATTGTACATTTGAGAAAATTGAATACCTTACAAGCAAAAGTGTGAAAATGTGCTCCTCTTCTAGTGTACACAAAAATCAACTCACATTTGATTAGAGACCTAAGATTTGAAAGCGTAAAATCCTTAGGAAAAAAAGTAGGCAAAAAGTATCCTGGATATGGGCTTTGGCAATTATTTTTGGATTTGATTCTAAAAACAGGGCAATGAAGCAAAAATTAACAAATGAAATTAAACCAAACAAAAAGCTGGGACACAGCAAGGAAGCAATCAGTAAAATCAAATACCAATCTAAGGACTGAGAAAGCATATCTGGTAAACTTACATAGTTGTTAACAGGCTGATATCCAAAACATATAAGGAAATGCTACTATTTAAAAAATATGAATAGAGCCAGGCATGGTGATGCATGCCTGTAATCCCAGCATTCAAGAGGTCTGAAGCAGGAGGGTCTCCATGTGTTTGAGACCAGTCTTGACTACACATTGAATTCAAAGTCATCCTGAACTACACAGCAAGACCCTGCCTCAAAAAATAAATAAATAAATAATTAATATAAAAAGGAAGAATCTGAATACAAAAATGGACAGATGACCTGAATAGGTATTTTCTCCAAAGATATTATACATAAAGCCTGTAGATACATGAATAGATGAAAAGTGTATCTCTATTCATCAAGATCTGGATAACACAAGTACAATGAAATATTATTCAGCCTTAAACAAAAAGAAATTCTTGCCATTTGCAAAATAAGGATGAACCAGAAGATATTATGCTAAGGGAGATACAGAGAGACAAAACTGTAGGAGCTCACTTGTATGTGGAATCCCAAAAAATTGAATCAGGAGAAGCAGAATAGAGCAGTGGTTATCAGGAGTAGGGAAATGGGAAACTGTTGGTCAAAGTATACAAAGTTTCAATCATGCAAGATAAAAAAATGTGAATGATTTAATGTACAACCTGGCAACTCCAGCTAATAACACTATATTATATGCCTGAAATTTGATGAAAATAAATCTTGCACATTATTAACACTTTGCACAAAAAAGGTAATCGTTACATGATGAGCATGGTAGCTAGCTTACTTACACTAACCTTTTTACAATATCAAAACATGTGCACACTAAGGGTACAATTTAAGGCAAAACTCAAAAATATATAAAAAATAAAGGAAAGAAAATATTGCAGGTCCCTGGGATTTGGGAAAGCATTGCTAAATCAGAACTTCTGACATCAGGGTCCAGAAATCTGCATTGCTAACAAGTCCCCACAAATGATTTTTAGACACTAACATTTTGCATGTGTGAGTGTTATTTGCTGTGTGACCATGTGTGGTTACCGTTTTAAGATTCAGTTTCCATGTGTATAAAACAAAAATAAAACTTAGCCACTTTGTGGTAACGTGAAGTAAATAATGAAGGCAGAAATCTAAGCTAGAATCACAGAATATTCACAGTATTAGATGTTTCAACTATCAACGGGTCATTTGCTTTGGTAACAAAGGGTACTGATTATATTAACAGTCAACTAAGGATAACCATGAAATAGATACGATGTGTAAGTTTAAGAAAATAGATAAAGAGCAAATGTTTCTAAAATTCATGGATACAAGTGGATAACTAAATATATCCAGCAAGTGAGCATTGTCATAGAAATCTTGACAAAAAAAATAGTTTCTGAAAAACAGTCCAAAAACTTAACATAGTCTGTTGCGCATAATATAACTAAATACACACTTTAAAATGAGGCAAACTTTTAACACTTATGTGTATGTAACAAATACTACTTTTATTTATATTTCTGTTTATGTACTGAGTTACTTATTTTTGCACTGTTGGAGATTTAACCCAGGGCCACCTTGCACATGCTTAGCAATCAATCCACCACTGTGCTTTTTTATTTTTTTTTTGTACTGGGAATTGAACTCAGGACTTTGCACTTACGAAGCAGGTGTTTGTGCCACTGAGCTATATTCCTGGCCCTGAGCTATATCCCCGGCCCCAAACATCACTTTTTGAAAGCAGATAGAGCCCCGGTAAAAGGACTGAGCTGAAAAATTATTTTCATTTTGAAAATAGAACCACAAAAGTCTGAAAGTTTCCTTGATATGAGCATTACAGAAAGCAGGAAAACATTACCTCTTTTGCCTCTCTAGTAATTCTTATACTTCACAGATTTGTGTGATAGCAGTTAATCCCAATACTGCAAGGTAATAGCAAAACAAAAGCAAAAACCACCATGGAATTCTATTTAAGAAATTGAAAAAAAAAAGGAATCTCTTACTGTAGTACTTCCTTCATATTTGAATGAGTAGTAATACAGTAGTAATGTGGGAGTGTTTAAAAATGATCACAATTGCATTCAGCATCTCCTATAAATTCCTGCAGATTAGTGCCGAATGGGGTTCTGCAGACAAGAAATATAAACCCCATACGAAGGTTAGACATCATCTCAGTGATAACAAATCGCTGGCTGTTGTAGTATTGAAGATTCACTATGTAATCGACTTGACAGCAACTGGAATTTGGCCTCTTCATTGACTGGTCCCATATAAATGGTTCAGGATTAGTCTATTGGATGGCAGTTTGGATATATACAGATAACAAAAATACAGCTCTCCTTTGATAAGCAAGAATCAAAGCTAATGAATTTGTGCTTAGCGATTGTGCCCAAATGCAGTGTCTATTAGTACAATGTTGGTCATCATTCATGTGCCACAAGCAAATGCCCTATATGTGTCCAATTTTTGCATCTCTTATTGAAACTGAAAGTTTTTGCTTAGTTTTAACATATAGTAGAAAGATGTTGATATTATGCTCTCTACTGAGGTAGGCCTATCTTTAAGTCACTATCTCAGATACCCTTATTCCTAAATTTTTAAATGTTCACTTTCAGTCCTCTAACCAAAAGCTCTAGTCAGTTTTCACTGTTCATGGATATATATCTTCCTATCTCAAGTCATGTTTCCTTCCACATGAAGTCTGTCAGATCCACTATCAACTCTGAATGTGGATATAATGCAGTCCCCAGCAGTTTTAAGGATTTTACCTACACACTAAGTTGACTCATTCACAGATAAAGTTCTGGCATTTTTCTCTTTCTTCAGTCGGTCACATAGGACCTTTTTGGGATTACAAGTGGGATTTGAGGGAGGGATATACATACAACCTTAGGAAGGTACAGTTCTAGGTTATATGGTCATGAAGCTTCCTAATATTCTACAGTTATCAAGGACCAAATTCTAGATCTGCTATCGCTATTTTAGGATGTACTGCCGCTTTATCTA
>RJWT010045556.1:0-11596 GCA_004365215.1 Cuniculus paca
TTTGTGCATGTCCAGAGACTACAGTTATAATTTGCCATCAGATATACCTATTGAAGGATTTTAGGTGTGTTGAATTTGCAATCTAGAAAACTCAAATCATTTGTCTCAATATGCAAGTTGACTGAGAATCACTGAGATGTTCTAAATATAAACAAGACAACAGCAATGAAAACCAATGGGAGAAAATTTCATTAGAGATATGTCTTAGTATGGTTGCATCTTCACTGTTTTATGGCCAAACCTTGTTTAAAACACATACCTCCACATCTACAGTCAAGCATGTGCCACCACACCCAGATACGCCATGTACAGGAACCTAATTACCTCAATGAACATAAACAGAATATGTCATGAACATGAGCTAACATTATTACTATCCACAAAAATGAAAATGGAGAAAGGGGACTTAGAGGAGGAGGGAGGGAGGTGGAACAGGAAAAGGACTATAAGAAAAGGGAAACTAATTGTATTATGTACATGTGCCTACTCCCCAAGGTGAATGCAAACCTCATGTCCTACGAACATGTACTAATAAAGAGTAATATAACTTCAAAATGCATATTAGAAGAGCTGCATTTGTTTTTGTTTCTGTTTTTGCTTTTTATTTTAAAACAAAAAAGAATAAAAACTATGATACAGAATTTCAAAACAAAATAATAGATGAACAATGATTAACATATTACATTGTGTTATCTTCAAATTAGTTGCTCGAGTTACAAGATACAGGCATGAAAAAAATGATCAAACAATGAAAGCACAAACTGTTCTTTTTGATGAACTAATAGAGATTAGTAGATTTTCCCTTCCTTTTTTTTTTCTTCTTTCCTTCATCCTCAGTCCAGTTGTTCCTTCCTTTTGAGCAGTTTCTTCCCCTTTCACTTTCACAATATCTATTGTACATTTTGGATCTTATTTACTCTTTCAGTTTTTTACACTAGGGAGACAATGCAATGTTTACACAGGCGAATCTGATTTTAAAGACACAGGGAAACACTATACAATAGAAAATATGAAACAGTAAAATCAGAGCTTAAAATCATTTCTTAGTAATCTAGTGGAACTTGTGAGTTTCTTATAAATTACATGTTTACTTTATAACAACAAAAATAGCCATGAAAACTGGATGTTTTTGCTCTCTGCCCATCCCAAAGTCAAAGCTTCACAGCATGATTATTTCACTGTCCCCCGTTGATGGCTTCCTCATTTCTCCCACATTCAATCCATCTTGCTCATGATTCCCATACACTGTCCTTAAATTTTGATTTATCATATTAGGTGTCTGTTTACAGATTCAGTTGATTTCTAATACTTCTTAAATTTGAATTTTCAAATCTTTTTAGATATTCCAATACCTAGTTCACTTATTTAATTCACAGCTGTCACTCAATATTTGCCAAATTACCTACTCTATTCCTACCAGAACAACAACTTACATAGGTGCTGTGTGCTTTGCTAGTTTCCCCTTCCTTGGTAGAGATTAAACATTGCAGAGAGAAGCTTAGTAAATGCTAATAGAATAATAATATCTATATTCTCATATTTATCCATTATTCAAATGCTGACTGATCTAACTATTCCATCACATGTGAGATATATTTCATCTCCTCTTAAAAACACCAATTAAACCTCTATGAATTATATCATTTTTCTCCTATTTCTCATATCCTGTTTAAGCTTTATTTCTAATTCTATTATAAATTCTCTGTGGCTGTAGAATTGCACTCTACTCTTCCTGCTCCAGTCATCCACTAGATAATGAGCACCATGGCACTGAACACATAGCAGATGCCATAACGTTCTGACTGGTTGATAATGTAATGTTTATACAGTATATTAAAGTTTCTAGCTCACACATATGTTAATCAACTTCCCCAAGACCTTTTCACGGATTTGTCTAGTTTTTACACAGTACACGATGGGGTTCATCAGAGGCGGAACTAATAAAAACATATCTGCTATGAGGACTGCAACAAGGGGAGTTTTGCACTTAGCAAAGCGATGGATGGCAGCCAGGGTGATGATAGGAACATAGAAGATGAGCACAGCACAGATGTGGGAGACACAGGTATTTAGGGCCTTCAGCCTCTCTGTCAGAGATGCAATGCTGAGTACAGTCTTCAAGATCAGCACATAAGACATAGCAATCAATGCCATGTCCAGCATAGTACAGAGAGCAACAAAGAAGCCATAGATAAAATTGATCTTGTTGTCAGAGCAGGCGAGTTTCATGACATCCTGATGAAGACAGTATGAGTGAGAAAGGAGATTCCTTTGACAATATATTAATCTGCTTAGAGTAAAAGGGAATGGAAGTACTAAAATGATACTCTTAATGGCTAAGATTAGTCCCATTTTAGCAACTCTCTTGTTAGTGAGGATAGAGCTATATCTTAGAGGGTTGTAGATGGCAAGAAAGCGATCCAAAGACATAATAAGGAGCACAGAGGATTCCATAACAGTAAATCCATGGATGAAGAATTCTTGAGCAAAACAGGCATTGGGTGAAATTTCCATTGCATTGAACAAGAAGATCCTCAGCATAGTAGGAAGAGAGGAGAGGGACAACCCCATATCAGAGACAGCCAACATGGCAAGGAAATAATACATGGGCTCATGGAGTGAGGGCTCTGTCTTTATGATAAAGAGGATGATGCAGTTGCCCATGATAGCAACAAGGTACATGAGGCAGATGGGAATGGAAATCCAAACATGGGCATAGTCCAATCCTGGGATTCCAATCAGAAGAAAAAACTTGACCTCTGAGTTGTTAAGAGCAGGCATGAAGACTGGGAATATGAGCTCTTTAGCCAGCTCTGAAATCACATCAACAAAAAACTGTTATGATTTTGGATAAAATTCAGTTTTATGATAGGGAATTCTTTCATATGTCATGTGCATGAGAATATTTGGCATGTTAATTAACTGTAATCTTCCAAATGTACCATATATTGTTAAACACGTTCATATTCTCCAACATAACAAATTTCCCTCTCAAAATGTATTCTAAATTGGTGGGTTTTTCACATTTTTTGATCACATGTAGAAAAAATATTAAAGTAAATCTGTTTTCATGGAATCAGTAGAGATACCCAGAAGTTTGTTCCAAATAATCTTATTTGCAACAAAATTCCTGAATTTCATGGATGAAAATTTCAAATAATAGCCTGCTAAATTATCACTGAAAATACTTGATAAACAATAACTGCTAGAAAGTAAGTTCATGAAGTAATTTCTTCTAAATCTAAGAGGAGATAAGTGGTTATTATGCACACATCACAGAAGAGTAAAAACATGCATTCTATCAAGAATTGTATAAAAATGAACAGAACATTTTGTGTACATGCTTGCCAATTCTTTGATTGGTTTCAAGTTATTTAACCTATCTGAACATCATTTTAATATGCAAAATTAATATAATTTCAGTAAATTTTGATGTTTATCCATATTTATAGTGCTAAAAAGATCTAAGTATACTGTTGCAAACCAATATCTATAAATATTAACGTTGATTATACAATAGTTTCTTAAAGAATGTATGAGAGCAATAAAGCAGTGAATACACTCTTCTGAGTTAGATATCCTTATTTCTTCATGTATCTGCTCCTCCATTAAGTGTGATATTTCCTAGGTTAAGAACTTATAGGTCACACTTCAGGCTATCATATTTTTTCAAGGTACAATTTAAAGCTGTATAGTAGTAGGACATGCATGTTCGTCTTATTCATCTAGATTGGATTATTTTATTTCTTATTACTATGATCGACTTTTTAAAGAAATTCTAAATTTAAAAAATCCAAACCACTCAACTTCCTTTTTAAGTGCAAACATTAAAAATCTGCCTACATAAACATTAAACAGATTTTACATTTAGGATTTGTATTTTTTAAAATTCACTTTTGTATTTTCAGAGACGAGACATGGATTCTTGCAATTTCTAACTATGTTTTTAGATTTCAATATGACCCAATGTTGAATAAACAATATACATTACCAGAAATACAAATATCTAAGACAATCGACACCAATTTCCTCCATATTGAGTATGACTTCTGAATAAACTCTTAAATAAAAAACATTTATAAAATTAATAATTTCAATTTTTAAAAAATAGCAAAAATGTAAAGCAAAGGAAAATCTATGGAGGACTAGAGCTACTAGGATACGTTAACCTCATTATATAAGTTTTAAACTGCAACTTGCAGCAAAAAAAAATCATGTTTTCTACAACAAATATAGAACATACTTGAAATTAATTTCTTTCCTTTCAGTTGAAATTTGAATGTGAGTTAATCTTATATTTTGTAAATCTTTGGAGGGTAAGTATGAAAAACATTATAAATAACAAGCATCCCTGAACTACTACCTTTTACTTTTTCTAAGTAATACTTACTGAAAAAAATTTACACAGCCTATAAATGGAGCTACATCCGCTAAACTGAAAAAAAAAATCATTGAACAGTTTGACCATGTCTTATTCATTTCCCCCACATAATTTCAAACTCAAGGCAAGCATATTTTGAAGGTAATAACTGATATTTCTATTTAAACTACAGACCATGCCATCTACCCTATGTACGCACCCATACACACACACACACATACACACACACACTCACACACACACACACACCCCAATGTCACTTCCTTTTCTACATTATAGTCACTTGTTAAGATATGGATTGCATAACAAAACTTTAAGGTTAGGTTTCCAAAAGAATTTTTAGCTCCTTGCACTTACCTGAACCAGGTGCTCTAGTCCTTCAAAAAAAACACTTCCACTTCATCTAAATACTATTTACTTCTGTTTTCCTTAGACTGCAGACCCCTGAGAATTAAAAAAATCCCTCTTCTGGGAACTCTCAGTAAGTTTATACAGAAAAGATCTAGCCTAAGACACTAACTTTTGGTACCCAGATTCCCCTGGGAGTTAGGAGACAAATTGTGAAGCAGTGGTAAACAGTAGACTTCACAAGAAAGTTTGATATGATGTTTATACAAATTCAGAAATACAGTTAATACAACAGGCTAAATGTAATTAAAACATTTTAGACCCAGTTCCAACCCACAGCACGTGGCTTTTCTTTACCTCAGTTTAATCATTTGAATAGTAGGGACAGTAATATGTGAGTATCAATATTCATAGAAGCTCTTTACACACCATAAAGTTGTTTACCAGTGATTCCATATATTTTTATAATCTTTTTATGCAAATGTTATTAGATGATCATTGAAATAAACATTATTGTTTATTTTTGTGAGAATTTGGGGTGGTATCAGTAAAAACTGAGAGAAATTAATTCACAGTCTTCTCAGAACATAAACATACACTTATCTTAGTAAGCTAGAAATAAAGAACTTCCTCACACTGACAAAAATATGTACTGAAAAATCTATAACTAACATCCTATTTGATGATAAGAAATGCAAAGTTTTTCACTAATACCAGGCACAAGGCAAGGATGTGCTCTTTCTCCACAAAAAAGAAAATAAGAAGCATACTGATTGATAAGAAAAAATAAAATTACTGTTGTTTGCAGATGACATGATTGTCTGTGTAGAAAACCAGGAAGAGTAAACAAATTCCTAAAACTAATCATCAGTTATAGTAAAGTTTTATCTTGCAAGGTTAATATACAAAAGCCAATTTTTTTCCTATATCAGCAATGAAATATAAAATTTAAAACACTACATCATTTACATTGTTCCCTCAGGTCTTACATAATTTATGAATAAACCTAACAAACTATGCACAAGATTTATATGAAGAAACCCATAAAATTCTGATGAAGTAAATAAAAACAAATTTTTCTATTATAGGATCAGAAGATTCAATTTTGTTAAAATGTCATTTCTCCATAACCTCATCAATAGATTCAGTGAAATCCAAATCAAAGTCTCAGCAACTATTTTGAGAATATAAAAAAAAGACTCCAGTGTTTTAACAGAAAGACCAAAGACTCATAATAGCCAACATAATCCTGAATAGAGAAGAAAACATTTGGAGAACTGATCCTTTTCAAATTCAGATTTAGTATAGATTTCAGTAGCCATGATAGGTTGGTTTTGGCTAAAGAATAAACAAGTAGACCAAAGGAAAGAAGTAGGCCCACATAAATATAGTGATTTGATCTTTACCAAAAGATCAAAAGACAAAACAATAGAAAATAAAACTCTTCAATAAATGATGCTGTAACAACTGGACATTCACATGCTAAACAAACAAACAAAAAAGCAAAATAACACTAGGCATAGACATTATACTTTTCGCAAAAATTAAAGTGGAATCACAAAAATAAATACAAAATATATGACTAAAAAGTTCCTAGAAGATAACATAAGGACTCTAAATTAGTGATGAATATTTAGATATAGCATCAAAACACAATCCATGAAAGAAAAGTAAGTTGGACTTCATTAAGATTTGATTTCTCCCCTGTGAAAATCACCAAGAGAATCAAAAAGCAAGCCATGAATTGTTTTACAGTTTTTGCTTCCAACCTGTGAGATTTGCTCTTGAAAGTGTGCTATGTTGTGTCGAGGGATAGACTATCACTCTTGCACTTTTTCTTAGAGACAGTGTCTCACCAGGTTGCCCAGCCTGGCCTTGAAATTCTGGACTCAAACCTTCTGCCTCAGCCTTTCAAGTAGCTTGGTATTACACATACACAACCCAAATATCACATGTTCTTTTCCATATATGAAAGTTGAATATGCATGAAGTGCAGGCAGCATATGCATGAACTGGAAGTATCTTGGGGATCTTAGCAAGACAATATACCACAGAGGTAGGAGAGGGTAGAGATGAAAGCACAGACACAAGGACCTACAACATTAGTGAAACTTTTAGTGACCTAATGATATAGGAAAGACTGAAACCATCTTTCTGAAAACAAATTCACACATTTTTAACTTTTTAACATCAAAAGGAAGCAGAATATTTAATGGCCTCTTGGGTCTCTGGAGGTAGTACAGTCCAAACTTGAAATGCCAAGGCAACCAAAGAAAGAGTAATATCCTGTATAACTCAAACTGGGGACATCAGGCATAACTAGAAATTCATAAAAAGATGATGCAGACTCCATAGATGTGAATGAACTATTCCTGCAATGGTGCCTTTCCTCAGCTCATACCTGTAGCCACATGAATCAACTATTAAGATCAGCTGGTGGAGAAGGGAAAAGGTCAAGGTATTTTCTGGATAGATAAATTTGGTATAAACAGCAGATGTGTTACTGATCCTTTATAACTTAGCCATGAAAGATGATATTTAAAAGAAATTGTCTTAATTGGCAGATCTTCATTTGATGGACCTAGTCATCCTTTTCGTACATAAAATAAGTGGCCCAATGTATAAATGCACACAAAAGAAACTCATTGACAAATCAAGAGCTAATTGATCAGTCCCCTGGAAAGAGAAAGAAAAGATTAAAACACTAGGGGGGAGGAGAGACAAAATGGCATGGGTACGGTTCTACAGAAGTAAGAACAAAATTCAAAGATCATTATATTGTAGATTGTTACTCATCAAATTCTATAAACATGGAAAAGAGCTAAAGTAGCAAGTAAACAAAATGGATCTGACAATTGGTATCAGCTAGTTTCTGACATAAGGAATCTCTGTGCTGGGGCAATGGACTCTTGAACGAAGCAGCCACAGATGCAAAGAAAGATTCTCTTCATGGACCCAAAGCATAGATTCTCACTCAACAGGGATGACCAAAGTTTTGTTCCTCCCATACATAAAAGCAGCACTATTTGAAATCAACCCCAGTCTCCCAATGTAGTATTACCCCTTAAGCAGAGAATGGCCACTTGGTAGAGTATTATTCTACCATGGGAGAGGAGCAAATCAACTTTATGGGAGCTGACCAATATGGTCGATGTGGGTTTGTTTTTCTATTGTTAGTAGTGAGCTTCATACCCTGGAGTTTACGGAGAATTAGTCCACCATTATAAGCCCTTGTGTTGCATCCCTTCATATGGAGAAAGATTTAGAATAAACAATTGAACTTGAGACATATGAGCATGTTTCTATCACATACTGTACCAGATAGCTGCAAAATATATTTCTAAATGATTCCTTGACTGTCAGAAACAAAGAAATGTAAATCTAAAGTAATATACCAATCACTTTGGGGTTAAATCATTTCTTTGTATCCTCAACACCTTTTCCTAATCTCTGAGGTGGGTTAACTCTGAGGTGCTCACTCCTCCAAAAGTTTCTATCTATTCTGGTCTGACCGTTTCTTGGCCTATGGAAACCAATGAGTAAAAACTATGGTTTTAAACAAGGCCCGATTCTGGAACTTTCCAGATTCCTTGATAAAAAGTATTTGTTTATCAAAGGTAACTGATCTTGAGGAATTGGTGTCTCCTGAGAGCAAAACTCAGAGGACTCCTCAAGAAATCTGTGGTCTACAGATTTAAGTCTTGGCCAGCAGACATGCCACACTAAAGCAGAGAACATTCTAGCCTAAACACATTTCCATTTCCCTGTTAGGTTCAATGGTAAGTGAAATGGATCATACCATAATATTTTCCTTTATTATGGCTTTATATCCTAAAGTGTACCTGAAATATGAATGTTTTAAAAACTGAGATTAATATAGGTCTACAAATAAGGATGATTATAATCGAAGTTTCAAACTTTTGGTGGAGGAGTGTAGTTTAGATGTGAAAAGAAGCAAAAATTTAAAAACAAGCAAACATTGAAGAATGAAAGATTATCTTGGAGTTGTTTGCCTGACAATGGGAACATTTAACTTAGAGACTCAACTATGAAAATTTAAAGGGAATGAAATCTTCTTTTAGCCATTCTTTGGCATTGACACTGTTCACTTACATGTATATCATCTCAGAAATCATCCATTCTTCATTCGCAGTTAGAAAAAAATAAAAGGTAGACTCAGAACTTTGCACATAATAGGAATTGGAAACAGAACAATTCATCTAGCAGAACAGTAAAATTCATTCCCCTAAGCAAAGAATACAAAAGCAGACATCTCAAGTCCAGAGCTGAGCCCATGAATAACAGTCTCAGTCACTAGACAATGAGAAGAAAGCCTTACCACTGCTTTATCCATTTTGCAGCCATCAGTTCCTCTAAGAGAATTTGTCCTTAATGACTCAGGAAGACTCATCAAGTAAAAAGTCTGTAGCCTTGTTATGCGTCATCAAGAGTCCTCTTACAAAGCCCAATCTCTCAAAGAAACTGATATTCTCTTGCCAAGGAAGAAAATTCAAATGCTTTTCATATATTTATTTTTTTGTAACAAGAATCGAACTCGGGACCTCACGCTTGCCAGTCAGGTGCTATGCCGCTGAGCTATATCTCCAGCCTGCTTCTCATATTTTAATGATTCATTATCCTTGATAAACTTAATTCGATGAGGAAAAGAACTGTAAAAGATTCATGGTTAACTGAATTGTCTGTGAAAACTTTCCACAGCTCCATATCTACTAATGACATCAGGGGAGAAAAAGGATCCAGAAAGTACCAGCCCCATTCACCCCTAGAATAGCATATATCTAACCTTGATACCCATCTTTGCTAGCCTATAATTCAGTTGACTGGATCACGTTATACCTGTGAGAATATATATTGGATTACATATATTATTCTCTCACATATAACATGTGTTTTATGTTCATATAGCATATATATTCTGTAATATGCTATCCTACAACAAAGAGGAATTTTCAGTCTCTGACATACATTGTTGCTATACAATAATGACATTTTTATGTCCTTACTCTAGACTGCTTCCTTTGAAGATCATTGGAGTAAAATCAGTTCTAGAATCTCAAGGCCCTGCCTGAAAATCATTTGGATCAAAAGACTAGAAATTCAAGAAAACACTCACTGATCTCTTAAGACACTACACTTCCTGCAGTTTCCTTTTAAAAAAAAAAATCAAGACTCATTCTGACCAGACGAAAGGAGTTACTCTATAGCTCATTCTGATCACATATAATTTTTCACTGACTGGAGGTGGAGAGGAACAAAGGTTTCTAAAAGAGAATTGATTTACAAATTACTGCTCTTTATTCAGGCTTTTTAAAAAGTCGAGGACACAATAAAGTCATAGGACTGATCAAGACAATGCCAATAATATTAGTTTTTCTACATTCTCCTTGCCAGTATACATTATCTGACTCTGCATTCTATTTAGAAGGAATGTCACATTTTTCTTTTAGTCTTAGAGTCTTTATTCCTGAATGAACTGGGAATTACTTATTGAATGCCTACATTTCCAACTCTAAAAAGAACTAGACAGACAAAACCCATGCTCTACAGGGTTAACCATTTATAATACAGTAGGTCAAGCACTGATTCTGAACCACCATAAGCCTTTAATTCACCTTTCAAACTGTGCACAGATACTGATTTCCTCTGTAAACACCAATACAATCTTTTGCTATGGACATCATTTTTTGAATATTCATAATGGGTCCTTTCAAGTCTGCATGTGGTCAAGCAATATACTTTGCTTTCTATGACTATGTCAAGTATTTTCTTTGCCATTTCAGTTTTTCTGACATACCCTCCCCAGTTCTGTCCTACTTGTTGGCATTCTCTGTGAACAGTTTTCTGTTACCCTTTACTGTTGTCCTTGCTACTCACTCCTCTTTGCCACAGCCCAGTCATTTGGGCTTTCCCACATTCCCTTTCCTGGCTTGTTATGCACTTGGGTGGCTAATATTAGCACTTTCTCAAAAGTTAGGTCTTCAATAAATATAACTCAGTAGCACTTCTGATCAAGTAATTCCTTCAGCTTTGTGGTGAACTTCAGATCTTCACTGGAACAATATTCTTTCAGAATACTCTTCAGAAATAATATATTCAGCCAGGCGTGGTGGCTCACGCCTGTAATCCCAGCACTCAGGAGGCTGAGACAGGCGGATTGTTGTGAGTTCGAGACCAGCCTGGGATACAAAGTGAGCTCAAGGCCAGCCTGAATGGCATAGTGAGACTCTGTCTCAAAAACAGGGCTGGGGATCTAGCTCAGCGGTCTAAGTGCCTGCCCGGCAACCACAAGGTCGTGAGTTCAATTCCCGGTGCCACAAAAAAAAAAAAAAAGAAGTATTATATTCAAAAAGAGTCATTTCTCAAGGGGTTTTGTCATAAAAATGTTGCATTAAGAAACTCATAAAGAGACGTATAACTCTAAAGAAATGCATAACTCAGCAAAGGATGCTTCTACTGTATTGGCAACTCCCACCCACCATGGCAAATATTACATTCTGCAAGAACACTGTTAAAATTATTTGATATGTGACATTAGTTTATGCACACAATGGTTAGACCAAGAAATTAAATGTTTGGTGCTTTGATATTAAGTTAAAATTTATATGACACTTTAAGTTTGAAAACGTAAAATATAAATGACAAAGGTAAGTATTCATTGGTATGTCAGTTACATTTATCATAAGAATAAATATTCTTATATTTAAGAATCAAACTATGCATGAGTCTATAAGATATTATCAAGCAAATTACCATCTATGATGCATAATCAATCCTTCTACATTTTTAACTCAAAGACAATTATGGAGCACTTAGGAAATTTTAATTTTTCAAACGTACTCAGAAAAA
>RJWT010045557.1:0-13456 GCA_004365215.1 Cuniculus paca
CTCTGGATATTTGCAAAGAGTTCTCCCTGTAAGGGAAAAGACCAGAAAAGAGACAGAGGACTCCAAAGGGATAGTTTAAAATCCATCGTTTCCTCCTAGATAGGTCATTGTAATGAATGCATAGTTATGTTTATAATTTTTAGAAAAGGAAATGACTAAGCTCAGAGCTAGCTTGCTAAGAATTTTATTGCTTTTATCCTCAGCTCTGAGGATGGAGGTTTTGCAAGGCAAATGTAGAGCTTCAGAGAAGGCTGGAGAAGAACACATGGGGATTCCCAGCTCGAATCAGTGTTAGTAGAAACTCGAATATCTGGGCAACTGAGCCAACTGCTTTAGCAAGTTTCCTCGTGATAGGGACAAATGAGTATCAGCGAAAGATGACAAAGCTCCTCTCACGAAGGAAGGCACAATATAATGACTGCTTCAAGTCCTGGAAAATGATTCTGCTTCCTGCAATTCCCTCTGAACTGGCTTCAGAGAGACATCACATGAGCCCATTGTCACCCAATACAGCTGACACCGAGGTCAGAAACTCCATGCATGGGAGGACTTTGTGTTTACTGAAATAATATTCCTGTCTCAGTAAATGGATAGGCAAACAATGGTATTTGTAGCAAAATGATACTTGATGTGGAATTTATTTTTTCCTTAAATCAATTCAAAGGACAGCTTTCTGAAAGGAACACTTAGGGTAGGGAGATTATATTAAGATATGCATTGGTAGTGCTTTATACATGTTTCTGTGTAGGGGAGAAAATTAAGACATCATAGCTGAGGCTCAGGCCATGTAGTAGAGTGAAGTTACTTATCAAATGTTACAACCAGTGTCCTTGCCATGCAAGTGCACTCCTTTGGTGAGAGCTCAAACACATTTAGAGATCAGTATCAGTTTCCATCAGGTTGACACAAGGCTGTTGCTCAGCAGAGTCTATGTTTACATTTACATCAGGCAAAGCTGCCCCCCTCTACCCACTACTCCTTGACAAGTAGATGCAGCTGTGATCCTGGATTGGGCTGACCCCCAGCAGGGACCTGCTCTGCACAGCCAGGAGGCACCACCAAGCCTGCACACACGGGTGGACTCTCTGGTCACAAAGAGGGAAGACTCACCCAAGAACAGTGGCTCCCAGAGGGGGACACAAGCCCCGTTGGTAGTTCTGCCCTCAAGTCTCCCACATTCATGCCCTGTTGGCCACATCATCCCTCACCCGAGAGCATGTCAGGATCCTGCAGAAAGAAACAGACTGGGACCCTCAGCTTCAGGGTGATTGCACAGTGTAGAGTGAAGAGAATAACATTCAAAGGTCCAATATTCAGTATGGGCATCTCAGGCTGGCACTGACTTTGCCCTTGTAGCCCTTAGGCTCCTAGGGGTCAGATGGCAAATCCAGTTCCACACCAGCCTTCATACTGGGGACACGGATGCATTTGACTCTCATAGCAAATCTGATCAAGGAAGTACATGAATGAGGGGAATGAGAGGTAAAAGCTACAAATCTGGTTATTTACAATTTTACATAACTAGCCCAGGAACCACCCTGCTTGACTGTTCCTGATATAGTAGAACTGT
Source organism: Cuniculus paca (assembly GCA_004365215.1). Lineage (NCBI taxonomy): Eukaryota > Metazoa > Chordata > Mammalia > Rodentia > Cuniculidae > Cuniculus > Cuniculus paca. The sequence continues at coordinate 1,571 of RJWT010045557.1, forward strand.
GATTAACCTGGAAAAAAGCTCACAAGAGCACTTTGTCTTCTTCCAAGGTTTTCTGGTTTCTCTGTTCAGCCAGGAGAAATGAAGAGGCAAAGGCACAACACATACAGTGCAACATAAACTTCACCAAGAAGAGACACAGACCAGAGGAGACACTTACACATGTATGTCCACATGTCTTGTTATTTGATGGCCTATCAAGGCCGTCAATATATTTAGCCCCTTGACCTCAGACATCTGCAATTAATTCTTGGATAAAACAATTTAGTAGTAAATATTGAAAAAATATCTTGTCATACCAGTGCCTTTATTAGAGAAGACCTAAATCAAAGTAAACATGAGCCTACGTCAGCAAGAGCTGAGAGCTGGTGATAGTGCCCCAAAAATCAAGACATTGCAATGACACAGACCAATCAGCCTCCCAAAACAATTGGATCAGCACAAACTGAAATGCAAATCTACTTTTTGAGCATGCCAGCAACAGCATGAGTTTGGAAGTGACCCTCAGTTCAGTACTGCAACTTTTAGCTCAAGATGTACAACAGATGGGCCACCTGCAACACCTCCATGGCCCAGAGCAAAAGGATTCCTAACTCATGTGATGCGATTCAGATATTTGTCACTTAGAAACAGGCAGTGACCACTCCGTGTCAACATTCTAGTCAATCAAGCAGAAATCAGTGATGGAAGAAAAAAAAGCAGAAATGGAGAAGGAAGGGTAAAAAGAGAAGAACTAAAAAGGAAAATGAGTTGTGTCCCAGGAAAATAGTGAACACATCCCACATGGGTACTCACTGGTAAAAGTTTAAATTAAATGCCCCACAGTGGAAGACAGTTTATTACTCTCATTTGAATTTAGCATGGTAGATAAACATGTTTTTATCAAGAGAGGAAATACAATGAAGAAGTGTCCAGGCGGAAGCATAGCCCAAGATACAAGAGATGAATACCATATACAAGTGCTCAGTCCCAGAAAATCAGAGCCCTGAGCCCCACTACCCATCCCGGGGGGAGGACAGGGAGATCAGCACTATGCCAGTCACTAAAGGCAAGGCCTAATACTTCCACCCATTGTGCCTTGGTATCAGAGTCCCACAAAATACAGCAAGCACAGGCTGAGAAGAAACATCAGTTTTGGTCTCCTGTGGCCAGCTGATTGTCTCCCAAGGAGAGTGGTCAGGGTTTGACCCTCCTGAGGTTCATTTAGTTAATTGTCCAGAATGGGATGCCAGGAGCAGTGATACCAGTGAGGGTGGCCAGGGGCCATGTGACACATATTTCTGCAGAAAGAAGTATTTTAGCTGGCCACGGGGAAAGATGTTCACCCTCAAGGTGATAAAACCTAGCAGAGTGTAGTAAAGAAGCAACCTAGGCCCAGCCCCACACCATGAGCCTGCCTTTCCCGTCATCCTCACCCTAAACCATAAATAATGGAGCAAGCTGGAAAATGTGATTCTAGCAACGAGGGGACAGGATAGCAATGTCTCAGCCTGGCTTTGTACTCTCAGCTGCAAAAACTATGTGCTTTCAACTCTATCCTGGGAAATATTCGAGGTTCTATTAGTTATTACACTGAAGTTCTAATAGAAAAGATTAAGTATACGGAAACGGCAGAGATGAAGGAAGCTAGATGTCATTTTCCATCAGTTCTTCCTTTTCCTTAATGTAAGAAGTGGGCTGTGGAGCCAGAGGAGGCTGCAGGTTCCTCTAATACCACATTCTTGTTAGATGAATGCTGCTGCCTCCACTAGTCAGCAATGGTGAGACCCAGTGACTTAAGATCGACCAACTGGTCTACTCTAGGTTTTCAATACCAGCTAAATGATCTGCTCCAGTGTCCACATCAATTGAATCTAACACGTATCTTTAACTAGAGCTATAGGCCAAGCCAATTGTTTTAGGCAACATTGAACCTGGTGCTGGTACCACTGCTGATAAAGCTGGCACAACCTTCAGAAATCCACAGGCTGACCATGATGGCCACCAGATTGTACCACATTTTAGCCAATGTATTCTGGTGAGCTAGAGGCACTCCCTAAGATCTCTCATTCCCTTGAAAATCATGTTAAGTTTTATAAAAGGGAGTACAGCTGGAGACACATATTGGAAACACATACAGCATTTAGTAATCTCGGATTCATGAATAGTGCAGAAATAACATCACACTGCACATCAATATCTTGTTCATAAATATTCAGAGTGATACCTGAAGCATCTGGTGAGCTTTGCCTTGATCTGCTACTTGCCACAGCCTCCTGCTCCTTTAACTTAAGCAGGTGTTGGATCCAAGGGAATGGCAAACCACGATTCCAATAGACAAGATACATGGAAAAATCTCAAAACTGTTTGGCATCTCTGGGTACTGGGCTTGCCATCCCCAATCTTTGCCTTTATTAAAATAAACACTCTTAAATGATATATTTTTTCATTTATAAAATGAAATGACGAGCTTACCACTTGTTTGCCAATATATTTCCTTATGAATGCCCACTTCTCATCCCTTCCCATTCTTCATTCTCTGAAAAGAACAATTCCATAGAGAAGTCAGGGAAAACCACAAGGATGCCAAATTTCAACAAATGTCAGTACGAGCAGATGATAAAAGTGGCTATCTTGTCAACCCAGTATGTCTGCTTTGATAGGAACTTGGGGAGGGACAAATAAGACCTCTGAAGGCCTGCTGTCTAAAGGAGAACCAACGTAGACATAGCCTAAAACCTCCCATGAAATGCAGTTCCTCATGGCCCTTAAACCTGACTCTCTGGCAAGGGGTCTCAGGTCTGATGAATAACACTATCCTCAGAAAAAGACCAGGAATCAGGCATGTAAATATGACTCCAGGTAAACTTACTCAATTTCAAAGATGTTTCTGCCTTCACAAAGGAAGCAAGATGAAGACATCATTACAAAGAAAATCAATAGCAGGCAAGAGGGGAAACATCTCTGGAAAGCTGAGAACAGGATGTGGCCCAGGGGACTGGAACCTCCTGCAGGGCTCCAGTGTGAAACATACATGCTGACCCACCAGCAACCAGCCTCACATGGGGATATTGAGACTACACTGATAAAGGGTGAAGATTGCCTGACAGACCTATAGCAAGATTGCCTGATTGGGCTGGATTGCCCGACAGACCTATAGCAAGGGCTGGGAAGAGGGAAGCAGGTCAGGTCCTTCCAGAGGCCAGTGGTGACAGGTGGCATTTGGCTAATGGGAAAAGTGTCTCTACAGACACGGTTGACTTTGAAGTTGCAAAGAACATACTGAACAAGCCTGAGGTTCCACAGGTAAGAGGGCAGTGCAGTCTTTCTTCCTGGTTGCTATGTCCCACCCCATATCTGGAGGACCTCATGGTGTCCCCCAAGCTGTGCTTATTGCAACAAGGTCTCCATGAAAAGCCTCCATGGGACTGGGCATTCAAGAGGGGTCACTTAGGATGGTCAGGCAGCTCCATTTATGACAGTCAGAACCATGGGGCCACTTAGAGCTGAACACTGGCTGTTCCTATAATGTCCACTATTAAATTAGCTCAGCCTCTCCTGCATGCAGATGGGGAAAAATGTCTTAAAGTTAAAAAAAAAAATCACTGTAAGCCAGCTGACTTTAATTGATCTTGTGAGAAGCAAAAGAATGAAATAGACCAAAGTGAACGGGAACAGATTATGTGAAGCTGGTAACATTAATTGCTCACTGATGAAGCTAAAAACATGTATGGATGTCTTGAGAGAACAAGATGCATGAAACTAATAATATGGCTCCTTACTGAGATTCAAAGTGAACCCATCTGTTAAAGAACCATTTGATGGAGAAGAAAAACTGCGTATGATTGTGTGGAATCCAAAGGCCACAGATTAAGAAACGTTGTGAGTCATGAAATTTGTGGAAATGCCCCAAGAAGTTGACATAGCCAGACCAGTGCTCTACGGTTGGGCAAGTGCTTCCGAGAACAAACTTCGTTTTCAACTACTGCCTGGCCATTGTTGTTTTAAGATCTCAAGATGAGTAAACTTAATAGATTGTCTACCACCCCTTGTTTTCTGAACTTCAGCCTTTATCAGTGTAGTCTCAATCTCCCCATCTGAGGCTGGTTGCTGGTGGGTCAGCATGTATGTTTCACACTTCACTCACACCTTTTCATTTGCAGTGGACAGTGTCATGGTGCAGGAGACCTGTGGCGACATGACTGTTTTGGGCACCATATTAGAGGCAGAATTACAGTCTATCCACCTTTCCCCTGCACAGCAGGATCATCTGCATTGAACACAGGCTGGTGAGACCCATAGGGTGCAATAAAGAATATCAACATTTCCAGCATGGTCAGAGTATCATTTCCTATACATGGAGCTATAATTGCTCCTGACAGTGTTCCCATTCTCACTGTGATCCTGATTGATCCCAGCTCAAAACCCTGTCTTTTTTCCCATGGTCTACATGGCCTTGCTGTTGAGCTATTGACACTAGCTGTGACTCAAAGCTCTATAAAAGATGAGTGATCAAAACAGGATAGGGCAAACAATGATTACAGTTTTTATGTTGTGTTTTAAATATTATAAACTATTTTCCTTCCTGTAGATCTTAAGTCTGTTGACTGAGGGTTCTGTCACAGGGCATATTACAAGTAGAGTTACTACAGTGCCACACAAGATCCTAAACCTGGCTAGAATGAAGATCCTGGTGCCTTCTCCTAGAAGTTAAAATTGTCATCTTTACAGATACTGCTTGTACTGAAATGGCTTCTTTAAGGCATCGATCCTTAAGGGCCTCAACGGAAAACTCAGAATCCTGTAGTACTTGCAGGTCCATGGGATGGGATAGGACACAGACTTAACAACAGAACACAAGTCACTATTCCTTCCAGGAGTTCTGGGAAGATGGCGGAGTGGTAAATAGCAGAGAAAACAGCCTTTCAGAGTCACTCTCCAGATACTGTTATACAGCATTGTGAGGAAGACAAGGAAGGAAGGAAGTGGTTCCCCTGGACCAAGAATCTGAAGTGCAAATTGAAGCCCAGAGAGAGTAGAAAGAAAAACTTGAAGAAAGCAGCGGTAACCTGCAGTGCCTTCACCCTGAGATGGGTCTCACTGCATGAGAGGAGCTGTTCAAACCTGGGGACACATGGACACAGTAACAGTGATGACTGGCAACTCCAGAGGCCTCTGCAGAGAGACATGGCAGTGGAAGGGAGCAGCAGACATGAAGGACTGCGCTGGCTGGCAGAGTGCCGAGGACTTGATCCTTCCATGAGAGAGAGAGATTAACTGGGAGCCATATTGGATATGGGCCAGAGAAGCCCAGAATCCAGAACTGCTGCCAGTTTCCTCTAGCAGCTCCCAGCTGGGCACAGACCCAGAGAAATTGCTTGGACTGCAGCAAGCCCAATGAGTGTGCTCTCGGAGGTGGCCTGCTGAGATTATCTATTACCCCACCAAAAGGAAACTGCTAGCTTGCTGGGATAGATTAACATGATTCAAGATCGTCTCCACAGGCTATCTACTAGTGAAACCAAAGAGAATCCTGAAAGTGGACTGTTTCTTCTGTCCTTCATTGTTTTCATGAATGTGAAAGCGGTTCCTAACTTCTTTGTGGGTGTGTTTGTTTTTATCTCTTCCATCTCTTTTCCTTCAGTCTTCTGTACCAATTTCCCTAAGTTGGCATGATTCCCCCCTTCTAATCTCTTTCTCCCACTTCTCTATTTTCTCCTTAATCCATTTTAAATTTTAACTGCCAAGGGCAAAATTGACACGTTAAAAACATATTGCATATAATTATCTGGTTTTACATTTTGTTGTATAATCACAAACTAGTTCATTTGGTTGAAAGGGGTAAATTAAGGGTTAAGCTCAGTTTGTTGTTTTCTAGGCTCTCACCACTATAGCCAAAATTGACATAGTTGTTCTAAACCAATGTTGGTCTTGGTATTCCATGACTGAGATTAACTGAGGGTCACAGGAATACTGTGGCACAGTGCCAAAGAATCTGTGACAAAGTCAAGCAAGCAACCACTTCTCATCTCCAACAAACTGAAGAGGTAAGATCTTCCACTGGACTCAAAACCCAAAAACCAGTTACACCTAGAAGATACCTCAGAGAAATCATCACCTAAGGGTCCTAAATACTACCCATAAAGCAACCCACCACAGGCAACTTATGAGCATCACCCCAGGAATTAAACTAAAAGAATAAAATGAGAAGACACTCAAGCAAAATGCAACCCCAGACATCTGGTTCACCAAAGGCAAATCCAGGAGGCAATGAGATGGGACAATCTGAAAGCACCCCCTCCCCAGCTCTCTCTGAAGTGGTGACACTACTCCTGCCAGTCAATAACATGAGAAAGTCATTCACTATGCAATGCCCACCCTTCTGAAGACAAAATGCCAACCCTTTAAGTAGGAATTTCTTCACTTTGGCAGCACAATGTGCAGAAAGTGAAGAAACATTTTGCTGGGGTGGGGGTGGGGTTCCCACTGAGGACCACGTTTAACAGCTGCCCTCTTCCAGTTTTAGATTCACTAAAATGTAAAGCAGTTTAAGGTAGTGGAATCTTATTCTCTGCCCCTTCTTCAAATAGGAGATTTGAATACACAGAGCAACATTCTTCAGTTTTCTGAACTGGAGACTTTTATGCTTTTTACACTGGTATTTGTGGCTATTTTGCCAGTATTATTCTCCCTCAGATCTGTTCATGCATATTTTCAGATTACTTCCACACTATAACATGTTCAAGTTCAAATCAAGGTAAGGAGGGGCCTTCTCACTCTAAACATCCATCCCAACCACTGTGAGAAAGACCTGGGACCTTCTCAGCTCTGTCCCGAGTTGTCCCTAGAGCCAGAAAACTCCAAAGAGTCTGGAAAGACCATCAGGCTAGGAGTCTCTTGTCACTGAGGTGTTTCTAGATCAGGTCAAGAAAGATCTGGTTTCTGGCTTGATGACATCTCACACTCCGGTGCAGATTCCAGAGCAGGTGGTGAGGGTCACATCCTTATCATGTGAGCAAGGCAAAGAACACTCAGCTCTACCCCCATGTGACCAGATGCTCAGGGACCTCAGCGCACTTAGGGAGAAACTTCAGACATTGAGGAAAAGCAAAGTTGAGGGCAGTGAGACCAGGGTTGAATCTGCAGAAACACATGAGCCAGGGAAATGATTCATCTCAGGGACATGAGGGGTGAGGGAAAGTTGGGATTCTTTCAGATCCAGACCCCTAGTAACCCCCAGGGAGTGTGGCTGGAAATTGAAACCCAGGCCCTATGAGATCACATGTCAGGATGCATACTTAGGGTCTGTGGCATTGTCACTTTCCCTGGACACACAGGGAAACAGCATTAATTACAAAGCAGACAGAAGCACATTTACCATGGAAAGATGCTTGTCTCTACCATGCAGGCAATTTCAGTCTCCTGCAAGTTGGTGCACTCTAGACCAGACAGGATGAACGGCCCCTATTTCCTTCTTGGGATGTGTACTAAGTATCCAAGCACATCCTAATTAGGAGGAAGAAATAGCCTTCTGAAATGTCTGTCATTGGTCAATAGGGTCATTATCCCTGAAGGACTTCCCACTTGCTGGGTTAGCCCTTCTTGACTATTTGAAAGGTGGGATGGGCTGGGCAGGCACACACACATTCTTAGGTCTCACCTTTCAGGCCACTACTGAACATGCTTGCAGGCAACTATGGAGAAGGTCATAGCTGAAACCAGACATGGTCTCCCATCCCTGTCAATGTGTTCCAAACAAACTATGGGATAAAAACTGGAGACTTATACAGGGTACAGTTGTGTCGGCCTCAACTATCTTGTCCTTGGACTCAGAGCTGTTCACTAAGGAGTGATAAAGTCAGACTCATTAACTAGCTGCCCAAGAACCACAGACACCTTTAGATGATCATATTTGCAAAGCATCCTGATGTGAATTGGTGCTAGTAACACAGTCCTTGCCCCCAATTCCAGGCTTCATTCTGGAGCCACAGGAAAGGCCTTGCTCCTCACAGCATGACTTAATCAAGAAGGGACAGACCCTGCCCATCCTGTAGCTAGTAGATGTGATACCCATTTTAATCCCTGATCTTGGCTCTGCTCTTGGTACTGAAATAAGCCCATCTGGGCTGTGAGGATTGAAAGGTGAACTCTCTGGAAGATTCTTACAATGACTCCAGAACAGTATAAAAACACTTCTAGATCACTTGCTTTAAAAATAACCATATAGCTAAGTCTTAACTTCAGGAGAAAAATTCTTGGCAGGAAATTTCAGCTTGAAATCATTGTCATCTTTAAGGTTGCAGAGTAGAACAGCTACTTTGAAGAAAAGACATATGGTAGCCATTGCCAATTTCTTATCACTATGTTTTGAAGTCCAGTGTTTTTCTTCTTTGTTTTGATTGGTTTTAGTCTGTTTTCTATTATTTAATTATGACATGTGAGAAGGTATGGACAGCTATTTTGAAGAAAACGAGACATTATGGTAGCCATTGTTGATTTCCTATTGTCTGGTTTTGAAGGCCTGTAATGCTTTCATTTTTATGTTTTGATTGGTTTATACTATTTTGTTTGAATTTATTGTGTGTGAAGGTATGAACAACTACTTTGGAGAAAACAGAAGAAAACAAGATCAGTGGGTGCTGATCTGACCCAGGCCTGCTCTCCACAACAGTGGTAGCCACAGCTGATTTCCTGTGGTCTCGTTTTCAAGTCCTGTATTGCTTGCATTGTTTTGTTCTGACCCGCTTTATTCTGTTCTGTGTTTTGTTCTATTCTCTTTAAAATAAAAGGTTGCAGAGTACAGGAAACAAGTAGCAGCTCCATAGGGAAGAAATTGGGAATCTTGAATTCCCACTGTCAGGAGAATCTAGAGACCACAGTCCTTTTGGTCTCCCAAGCAGCTTGGAGCTCATGCTCTGTGGAAAACACAAAGCTCCCTGTCCAAATAATAATGCAATGATGGCTCAAAACCTAGGGATAACACAAATGCTCCATTGTGCCCTGACCCTGCCTGCAAGTATAGATAGAAGACTCCACCTTCGTGGGAGGCAAAGATGGGAAGAAGCCACATCACCAGAGGTACTGTGGACCCAGAATACTTGGGGCTGACCACCACTAAGGCCCCTTTCATGGGTGGTACCCATTTTCCAAGGCCAGTGGCTCCCTCAAGGTGATGAGGTGAGTGTGCCCTCTGCAGATTGAAACCATCCCTGGTGCCACCACTACTGTGTGCAGCCAGAGTGCCAACTTCAGCTTCACCTTTCCTGGGATAGTCCTTTGGCTGCCTCTGAGTCTAGGTCAGTTAAGAGCCTATATGGAATGTGGAGCTTGGGGTTATTCACTCAGTTCTCTTACATCCTCAGTCTAAGAGGAATAAGAGGAACTAATAGCCTCGTCTGTGCCTACAACAGGGAAATTCACGTGTGCCGAGCAGAAGAGTGTATCTGCTGACCGCATGCTCTTGAAGCATAGTGTCCCAGACATTTAGGCCTGATGGGGGACACTGAAGCCACAGGACTCACTGCTGGTGAGGCCCAGGCACCAGTAGGCTGCAACATGGCCAGACCCCTCTATTTGCCCAACTTCTCTTCTCTCATTTTCACAGGCATTGATCCCTAACAAGTGTGATCTTAGCACCTATCACAAACCTTGACCTCCCTATTCAGAGTCTTGTAGAGGAGCAAGCAGTCTAAGAGCATGAAAGGGTCTCATGCGCAGGCCTCTCTTGCAAACAGGTGTTCCTGGCTGACACACCTGTACAGAGAATAGTGTGTAGTCCACTGTTAGCTCCTTCAGGTCCTACACAAAGCACATGCGGACCCAGAAGGTGGATGATCTGACCCAGGCCTGTTCTCCAACAGCCTCTCAGAAGCCACCACCGGGAAAGGAGGAACCTGGGCCCCTTCTTGTCAGATGAGGCCTGGGTATTGTGTGCTGCCTACCTGGTAGAAGCTCAGTGGGTTTGGGCTTGGTAGACTCGCATTTTGTTGCCATGAAACAGTAAAAATAGGAAAGAATATTTGTATTTTAACACCTCCTACAGAGATAAATATCTGTTGAACATATTTATTTCTACAACAACTCACATCTTTTGATTTCACAGCATTTTTAGCTATTTTCAGTTCCTTAGCATTTTCATAGTCTCAGTGTCAGGATGCATGTTATCTTGCTACAGGCTTATTCTCTTTTCCACAGTAAATAAATTTCTCATAAATTTGTTTTCCTAGATTATGATTGGGTTTTCACTGCTCAATGAATAATTGCTTGAGTATATTGAGATATACTCAAAGAGACCAGAGTATATTGAACATAGGTTCAAGAGATGAGATGCTATTGGGCTTCAGTTTGTAGTATGGCACAGTGAGAAGTGAGTATCTGAAGACTCAGCTGTGAAGATTTCCTCTCTATGGGTGAACAACTTACAGCACTCAGTGCTACTCTTGTTGCGGAAGCTCCTCGGCTGACAGTCTTTTCAATTTGTCTAAACGTATGTGGTAAAACCACATGTACACACAGACATCATCCTGTCTCATCCATGTCCCCCCAAACACACTCAGGGCAAAAAAAGGGCCCTTATCTGAAAAGGGAGAGCCAAGTTTGTCTCAGGGGTTATGGGCTGAGTCTAATTTATCCTGAACACGAACTAGAAGCTGATATGAGCAGAGTGTCACCAAACAACCTGATGTCTTTGAAAGTCAAGCCAAAGAGACTGAATTCCAGCACTTTATTCCCCATAAAAAATGACAGTTCATCTGTGGCCACTCCAAACATGTACTGTACAACATAGTGCAGAAAGCCAGGACTTTTCACTAGAAGAGGATGTAGACAGAGCTCAATGATTCTTCTGGAGAAGATTGAGACAACTGAGATTTGCAATATCATACAATGACCTTTCGACCATTCACATGTGACATAATAACCAAAAACCTGGCTGTTGGCATAGCACTGGGTGCTTTGCCAAGCATCTTTACATCCTTCTGTCTCATTAAGAATGTGTCTTCATGGAGTCATTATTCAAGTGAAAAAGTGGAAACCTAATGGATCATGAAAGGCTCTGAGTGAACCTCAAGTTTCTCTTTACACTGCCAAACTTCTGTCACATTTGCTCACCACCTTAGTGCCACAAAGACATACAGATGAAAGACTCGGAATTCACTGCTACCCACCATATTGGCTACAGTGGTTCCATGAGTTTTCATGAATGACTTGAACTCATTAGTGTGGGTCTACCATGGCTCAAAGGGCATTCACCCCCGCATTGCAGGAAGTGATCAGAAGGGTCTTTCTAAACCAGATCAGTTCCAATGTTTAGACTATGCCACATCTCAATCCAAGAGGAGTTTTAAAAACTATTCCTGTTGGTTTCTGCAGGTGCTGTAATAGTAAAGAGAACTTCTGTATCCACTGCTAGTACATTAGTATGTAGATGGCTTATTTTCTAGTCAGCGATGTCCTTTGACAAAGGCGATCATGCCAGTCAAGAGTAAAGAGCACAGGAAAGTTTCAGGTTTCCTGGTACAAAACAGACTTCTTCCATGCCAGCCACATGGACAGTTTAAGCAAAAGCTTAAAAAGGCTCTCAAATGGATCCACAGTGAATACCTAGCAATGACTAAAGGAAGAAAGCATTGTTACTACCAAGATTCCGTGGGATGCACTGTGAGAAGGCGAATGGATTTAGGGTTTACTCCAGTGATGGCATTTAGTGGAGGAAACTAAGTCTTACAGAGCAACTTCAATGCTGCTGACACCAGAACAATTCAGGCCCAGAGAAACCCCACTGGACCCTGCCCTCAAGTCTCCTACATTCATGCTTTGTGGCCACATCATCTCACCTGAGAGCACAGATTGGGATTCCCTAGATGGAAATGGACTAGGACTCCCAGAATCTGGGATTTGAGGCGCCTGTCA
>RJWT010045558.1:0-11593 GCA_004365215.1 Cuniculus paca
AACATCATTTTACACATTGGCATGCTTATTTATTTTAAGCCCTGCTCTCCAGAGAACAGGATTCTTTGTATGTTTTGTTCACTGTTGTATCCCCAATGCCTAGAACAATAAGTGCTCAAATATTTGTTGAATCAATGAATTATGTACCCTAGATTCTTTTATTCTTTGTCTAAGTGACCCAATTTATTCATGTATTTGTTCAACAAATGTTTGTTGAGAACCTATATTAAGCCAAATATACTGAGCAAGTGCTTAAGAGAATCTTAAGATGATACGCATGAAATTCCATTGCTCTGTCAAGATTTAAGGCATAACTTAGTAATAGTGTCAATATGGCTATTGAAATTGAACCATTCTTTTTGCCACAGTAAACAAAAAGATAAATATCTTATGTATGCCGATGGGATGATTATTCACAAATTCTTACCCACCTTCTCTAGAACTTTATTCACAACGTATTACATCTTGGGCCTTGTCATCTCTTGTACCTTCTCCGAATTCAACATCTGAACTAGACAGAGGATTCTAGCTCTCTACCACTGCTACTTCTCAGCTTCTCAGAGAGATCGCTGCTTAGCTAGAGACTACATTTACATTTCCCAGCATCCCTTGTAGCTTGTGTCAGTTTGTGACTAATTTTTGCCCAGTGGCCTGTGAGTTTAAATGGTATGTATATTTTTCAGTAATCTAGACCAGCATCATCGAAGATAAATATGTGAGTCACCTATATAATTTGAAATTTTCTAGGAGCCATATTTTTAAAAGTGAGAAGAGAAAAAGGGGAAATTAACTTCAGCAATATATTTTATTTAACTCATTTGATCCAAAATGTTACTATTTCAACATGTAATCATTTAAAAAGCATTGAAGAGATAATTTACATTCTTGTAACTCCATTCTCAGTCTTTAAATTCTAGTGGGCATTTAAAAATTTTTTATCTGTGCTAGGGGTTGAACTGAGGGCCTTCATATTAAGCTCTGTAACCTGTCCTTTTGTTATTTTTTATTTTGAGACAGGGTTGCACTAAGTCCCTAAGTTTCCCAGATTGGCCTTGAGCTTGAGATCCTCCTGCCTCATTCTCCCAGAGTGCTGGGATTACAGGCATGTACTGCCATGCCCAGTTCTACAGTATTTATAGTTATAGTACATCCCAATTAATATGCTACATTTTCATCAGAAATAATTGATCTGATCATTGATGTTATAAAATTTACAGTTGAAAAAGCATATGGAACATATCAGGTTACGCATACTTAAGTGTTTTAGAATAACTGAACAAAGTATCATTTTTTCTAACTTAAATTCACATTAAAGTTAATTTTGAGTGCCCAGTAGCCTCATGTCACCTCCATCTTAGTCTGTTCAGGTATAAACCTAAAACAAATAGACACACTCTGCTCTGAGCCCTCCCTCTTCCCACTGGCTGGGAGATGAAACAAACAGAAGTACTGGACACAGAAATGGAAATTTTATGTTGGGGCTGGCAAAGTTACTCTACCCACCACTCAACTGCTATATGAAAAATAAATAACCTTCTATTCTGTTTAAGCCTTGTATTTTTCTGGCCCCCCTATAGCAGTTTAGGCCATATTATAGCTAATATACCTTCCAGCACTCATGTTTCAGCTGTTTTATAAGCCCACTAGGAACTTCCAAGACCTCTCCCAAAATTTCATGCTGGCTTCATCTCTAAATACAATAATAATTATTATTATTATTAATACCTTATTATTAATTAGTACTGTTATTTCCCAGCATATGCTTTCTGTGGGGCATCACTTCAGCTACTCCACAGTGTCTCCGCCTGTTGTCTATCTTAGCAAATTTTCGGTTTGGACTCCAGTGGGAGCCCAGGGTGGGTAGAGAATGTCTGGGCTTGAATTCAGGCTCCATCACTGGTGATGATTAATTTTAATGTTAACCTGCCTGGGCTACAAGTGTCCAGACATTTAGTCAGGTATTATTCTGGGTGTGCCTGTGAGGGTGTTTCTGATGAGATTAAGGTCTGAGTAAGTAGACTTATTAAGGCAAATTGTTTTCACTAATGTAGGTAGGCTCCATCCAATCAGTTAAAGATATGCATAGAACAAAAAGGCTGCCCCTCCTACAGGTAAGAGGGAATTCCTCTACTGATGGGGGCCTTGGTGCCTTCTTACCTTTGAATTTAACTAAAACATCAGCTGTTTATGGGGATCAAGCCTTCCAGCATTCAAACTGTCACTACCTCATGGACATTTCTGTCTTCAGCTTTCCAACTGCAGGTCTTTGCACTTGGCTTGTTTTTTTTTTATTTTTTTTTTATGTTAACAAGAATAAAACCAAACCAAACAAAACAATAAAGCTAATCAGAACAGAACAATGAAAGTGATGTAGGACTTCAAAACAAAATAGGAAATCAACAATGGATACCATAATGTCTCTTGTTTTCTTCAAAATAGCTGTCCATACCATCAGACATAATAAAATAAAAACAAAACAGAACAAAACCAATCAAAACAAAAGAATGAAAGCCTTACAGGACTTCAAAACAAGATAATAGGATATCAATAATAGCTACCATAATACATTCCATTATCTTCAAAATAGCTGCCCATATGATGAGACACAGTAAAAACAGAGAGTAATAACAGAACAAGACAAAATAAAACCAAACCTAACAAAACTATGAAAACAATACAGAAATTCAAGACAAGATAATAGGGAAGTTATCACCTTCCCTTTTTAGGTGTTTTCTCCCTTATCACTTTAATAATATGTATTGTACATTTTGGTCCCACTAACTCCTTCAGTTTTTTACACTAGGAGATAACACCATGTTCACCCATGAATCCAAGCCATTTTACTCATGAGCATGATCTCAAGTTGCATCCATTTATATACAAGAGCCTTGAGATTATCCTTCTTCTTTTTTTTTGAGACAAGATCTCATTATTCAGATCAGGCTGACCTTGGGCTCACTTTGTAGCCCAGGCTGGTCTTGAACTTTCAACGATCCTCCTGCCTCGGGCTCCCAAGTGCTGGGATCACAGGAGTGTGTCACCATGCCCAGTGAGATTACCCTTCTTTATAGCTGAGTAGGTTTCCATTGTATGAAAATACCATAGCTTTCTGACCCATTCTGTGGTTGATAGGCAAGCTACCCCTGCTTTTTTCTGGTTTCCTGTTATATGGAACATTGTTTTCTCTCCTTCGACTTTCAGTCTATGAATTTTCTTTCAAGTTAAATGGGTTTCTCGTATATAGTATATTGATGGATATTGTTTCTTGTTCTACTCTCCCTGTGTTTCTTTTTATTGGTGAGTTGAGGCCACCTACATTAATGGTTACAACTGGCATGCATTGGCTCATCTCTGCCATGCTATCCTCCTGCTGTTGGCCTCCCATGTTTCCCCTTCATTCGATTGCCTGCCATGTTTGGCGATCCTCCTCTGCTGCTATTCCTGGAATCATGGTCATATTTATCTCTCTAGAAAATGTTTCAGCACTCTCTGTAGGGTTGGTTTGGTGGTCATGAATTACTTCAGTTGTTCTTATCATGGAAGTATCTTATTTCTGCATTAATTTTGAAAGATAGTTTTGCAGGGTACATCAATCTGGGTTGGAAATTGTTTTCTTTCAGGATTTGAAACAATTCACTCCAAGATCTTCTTGACTTGATGGTTTGTGTTGAGAAGTCCGTTGTGATTCTGATGGGTTTTCCTTTATAGGTGATCTGTTTCTTCTTTCTAACAGCCTTTAATATTTTGTTCTTGTGCTGAATTTCTGGGATCTTGATTATTATATGTCTGGGTGTTGATTTATTTTGGTTATGGCTAGCTGGAGTTCTATATGCTTCAATGATCTGTATGTCAGGTCCTTTTCCCATGCTTGGGAAGTTCTCTGCTACTACTTCTGTAAATAGTCTCTTTATGTCATTCGTGTTGACTCCTGCTTTTCTGCTGACACCTGTCACTCTTAAATTCCTTTTCTTTGCATCATCTTGCAGCTGTTGAATTGTTACTTCCTGGCTCCTCATTATTTTTAAGAGATCTTTTCTTTCATGATTACTAGCTGCAATCCTGTCTCCAAGGTCTGAAAGTTTATCTTCAGTCTCTTTTAAGTGGTTTTGCCAGTTTTTGATGGAGCTTTTAATTTCCTGGTATCTCTTTGAATCTGTTTCATGCATTGTAATTCATTTCTATATTGTTCATTCAAGGTTTCCACCATTTTCGTATGCTCTTCTTTTTTATGTATGTCTTCTTTAGATATGCTCAGCAATTCTTTCATTATGTTTGTTATTTCTTCTTTTATTTGAGATATTATTTCCAATTTGATTAGTTTTACAGCCTCGTGAAGTTGTTTCTTTACTTCAGTTGCTATCTTTTCAGAGATTTCAGGTATGTGACTTCCATTTTATTCCATGTCTCTCTTCCAAATTTGTTCTATGTGAGCTGGAGCTCTGAGATTGCCTTTTGCTCCTTCATCTTGACATTTTTCTTACTTCCTCCCAGCAAGCTTGTTCCCAGGCACTTCTCACACTGGCTGCCCCTCTGTAGTGTAGGGGAATGGGTCAGGCACCTGGGTTTCTCCAAACCCAGGCTCTCAGGGAGGCAGTGGGGCATGAGGGAAGCCTCCTCAGACCTGTGCAGCTACACCAAGGCTTCCTGATGGCTATAGGTGTGCGGCAGTGAGGCTGCTTCTTCTCTCAGCCTGCATGGCTACATGGGAACCCCCATGATGGCAGAAGGTGCACAGGGGTGTGTCTGCATGTTTCTCCTAGCCTGCACTGGCTGCTGACTGGAAGCAAGCGCCTCCAATGGTCTGTGGGCATATGGGGTGTATATGGCTGTTTCTCCCTGCCCACACTGGTTACCTGAGGGAACCAAGCACCTAGATGGCAGTGGGCACATGGGGTTGGATCAGATATTGGCACTTATTAACCTCCATAGCCGTGTGAGCCAACTCCTTAGAATGAATGAATATCCTATTAACTGTTTTGCTTCTCTGGCAAACCCTAATAGTGACTACTAACAAGCTATGTTGCTCCACTGTGCCTCAGTTTCCTTATTTGTAAAATGGAGAAAATAATAATCCTCTTCTAAGTGTTAATTATTATTGTTATCATTATCATCATAACATAGGGACTGCCAAGAGTGTTGCTAGAGGGGAAATGAACTACACCAACATGTATGGGGAAGCTTATCAAGTTCAAAGTTTCCAGCTTTGCCTTGTCCCTTGGCATTCTGGGCAGCCCTTTTATATATTCTTGGTCCTCTTGCTCTCTGCTCTTCCCCCCACAGCTGACGTACATCAAACCCGCACTATCATCTCCACTTGCCCTCTAAGTTATGCTTAGGCCCCTTGGGTTAGACCCTGCCTTCTATTTCACAGAGAAAATTGTAGCTCTCAGGCATGAACTTGTTAATTAATTTTGTTTCATCTACTCATGCTTTTGATCTTGTGCCCTCTCCCTCCTTAGAGACATTTTTTCCACATTAACTTTTCTCTCTTTCTAGGATTTTTAGCCTCTCTTTCTCCAATAGCTCTTTCTGCTTTAAACAATGATCTTGCCCAGGGCCATCTTATTGTTAGAGGTTTTCTACAGTCCTGCCTTCTTCCCAGTGCCCCACTCTGTTCCCTCCCCACCTGTCAAGCTTTTTCAAACTTTGGTCACTACGACCATGTCATTCATTTACTACCACTTGTTTCAGAGAAGCTCAGGAAAGGGAAGGAGTTATGCAGATTGCTGAGGGACAGATATTCCACATATCCGTGCAGGGACCAAAGTGCAGAATACCTCAAGTGGGAATGTGCTTGGATGGGCCACATGGGACTGAATGAGCAAGAGGGCGAGTACTTGAGGTAAAATCAGGTGTATCCATGATCTAGGGAGTTGGCTTTGCCTCTCAGTGGAATGGGGAGGCAAGGTAGGATTTTGAGCAAAAAAGTGAGGTGCTCTGACTTACAACTTACATGGCTTCTTTTGTGAAGAGGCAATTGCAGAAATGGAATCTCATCAGAAGGTAAGTACAAAAACCCTGGCTGGAGAAATAGGGTTCAGACCAGAGTAGAAATAGGAAATGCAGTCTAACTCTGGATATATTTTGGAGGCAGAGAAAAGAGATCTGTGGGTGCTTTGGATGTGGACTGGAGGGGAAATAGAGTGTAAAGATCAGGATGTGGTGATGCACATCTGTAGTCCCAGCTACTGAAGAGGTTGAGGTGGAAGGATTGTGAGTTAAAGACCAGCCTGAGCAGTTTATCAAGACTTCAACCCCCCACCTCCCAAAAAAGCACGAAGGATGTATATCTTAGAGTTTTGTTCTTCCTCACCTGAAGCCACCCATCCTTTCTCAGCTTGGCCACAGTTTTGCACTTATAAGTACCTCAGATTTAAAATTGTGGCCTAAATTTGTCCCTGGATATAATAGTAAATATATATAATCATATTACCTGTACTAATAAAGCCACAGCAGCCAGATGGAGGAGAGACAAAGAGATGTAGTCAAAAACCAGTAAAAGTCCTTGTCCACAATAGCTGGTGACCAGAAAATAAGGCTCACATTTGATAAATCAAGAAGCAAGCATTTTTGTGTGTTATGTAAAGATGTAGAGGTAAACAACCGAAGAAATGGTTTAAATGATTTATAATTTCTTGCTCTGAGAAACTGCATTGAGTGGGAAGGAGTAGGGTGCGAATATTGGTTTTCAAGAAAAGTTATTTTATACTGCCTACTTGCTTTCTTTCTTTCTTTCTTTCTTTTACAGTGAACAGGTATTACTTTCATTAGAAAAGTTGTTATAAAGCTTCTCCCATTCCAGCAATTCTCCAGCACAGGGCTTGTTGTTTCTCCTGTGTTCAACCAACGGTTAAATTTATGTGTTTGGGTTTTATTAAAATCACTTTATTGGCATTATAATGTCGATCTTGCTATAAATTTTTTAAAGAGCTTGGACCAAATAGAACTGCTTTAGCTCCCAAATGGCACTGCCTGTAAACGCTGTTTATAAGTTTCCTATAACATGTTTTGAATGAAAGGACTAAGTGTTGCAGATCGAACTAGCCATTTGCATGTTTTGGATTGTCTTTGACATGGATCATGGCAGGTCTGTGTGTATTGAATTCATGGCTGTCACATGGAGACAGTGATGGAGCTAATTGGCTTTGTTCCTGACTATTAAGCCACTTGATAAAATATCCATACCAAACAAAACCAATCTTGGGTGCTTCAGGTTTCCTGAAGTCAAAAGTGCACAGCTGAAGGGCACTTGGAAACCGGATCTAGAATATTTCCAATGTCATTTCCCTATCACACCCTTCTCCTCCACTCCTCACTGTACATCCTTGTCATTGTGGACAGTGAGCAGTTTCTAGTCTATAGGCCTTGACCTGTGCAGGTTCTCCAGTCAGGTGATTTCTTTATTCACCTTCTTGGGGATCTGCCTTTCTACTGCTAAGCCTGGATGCTGTTCCTAGCTGTTAGAGTTCAGATGTGCTCCCCAAAAGTTGATGTGTTGGAAACTGAATTCATATATTGATGATTCTTGGAGATGAGGCCTTTGGGATTAATTAGTTGATGTCAGGAGGGTGAGATCCTCAGAATACTGTCAGTGGCTTTAAAAGACAAAGAAGAGAGATCTTAGCTGGCATGCTACCTTTATCTCACCAAGTGTTATGGTTCAGTTCTAAAATGCCCCCCAAACTTCTCGTGTGGAAGGTCTCCATATTGTGGAGTTGCTACCTATTCATCAGTCAATTCATCCACCAATTAATTCAGTAACTGAATGTGCTGTTAGGTGGTGGGGCTTGGCGGGTCTCTGGGGTATGATCTGGTAGGGTGTGTTCTCAACCCAGCACCTCCCTTCTCTCTCTGCTCCCTAGTTGTCATGGGCTAAGCACATTTTTCTCTGCAAATTCCCTCTACCATGTCTGTCTTGGAAGCTGTTGACTATAAACTATAACCATGATCCAAAACAAACTTTTCCCTTAAAAGTTGTAGGTGGCAAGTATTGTTTCTTAGCTAGGAAAAAGTAACTTAGGCACCATGTGATGCCTTCACCAAAGGACAACAAAGCAGGAAGGTTCTTGCTAGTTTCACACCCCTTGACCTTGGACTTTCCAGCCTCCAGTACTGTATCATATATCTTTATTTCTTTACACATTAGCCAGTCTGTGATATTCTGTTATAACAACATGAAATGGACCAAGACATCAGGTCAGGCTGGTTCCCTGGGCTTTTCTTCTACTCAGACTTTAGACAATTGGGAACCTTTACAACTATCATCACCCTAAAGTCTGCTGGGTGAACATACTCTGACTGTCTTGGCTGCCCCCAATTATATGCATTCATTCATTTATGTGTTTATTCTAAAAATCTTTATGGAGTACCTATGGTTTGTAGATGTTGTGCTAAGACTTGGGAATACCATAGTAAGCGAGATGCCAAGACACAACCTAATGGGCAAGGTGGATAGTGAAACAAGAAATGACAGTGGTGTCATGGGTACATTAATAGAAGGTGCACAATGTGCTGAGAGAATTTATAAATAAGAATGACTAAACAGAGAAGCAGAGAAAGTGGAAAGGAAGTGACATTTCAGCTGTGTAGGAGTTTGTGAGACAACTTGGGGAAGGAGGAAGAAGAATGTCTCAGAAAAGTACAGCATGCATACAAATCCAGGGTGACTGGCGAGAGTGACATATGACCTAAGCAGTACAGGGACAAGAAGGCAGAAGACAGGAGAATACAGGCACATAACCTGATTATCAAAGACCTTCTATATCTGCTTAGGGAGTCTGGACTTTATTCTAAAGTAATAGGGAGGTATAGAGAGATTCTAAGCAGAAGAGTGACATGATCAAAGAAGTGTTTTTTCATTACTTACTTTTTTAGGGCCTCATTGTAATGGCCACATAAAAATAGGACTAGTCAAAAAACAAACAAAAAGATATCAAGTATAAAGTTTCAAAGCCGTAAAACCTTGCAGAACGTTTTCAGACACGTTTTCTCATCTCTATGGTTTTTCTAACAGCTTTGCAGTTATTCATGTTTATCAATCATTTTAATTACCAATTAACACACATATTATAACAGAAATTTTTATTAAATTTAAATTTTTTATGACAACATCAATTATAGTTGCTACAACAGAAAATACAGAAGAGAAGAACATAAAAATCACCTCTAGATTCACCAAGAAGGGTCAACAACTACCTTTTATTCTGATCCACAGATGCGCAGCTCCATACACTGCTGTAGACATGGCATCACTCCACATGACCTTGGACTTTCCAGCCAAATTTTGCAAGGCACTTTTTCACTTAACAAATATCATCATTCTCCATGTTATTGAGCATATTATTTAGATTTTGTAGTGGGAATGCTCACACTGAATTATATTTATTGTGGTTTTTGTTCCTCCAGCAATAATTCTTAATGCAGAACTCCTAGGAAAAAAGAAAAAGACATGCACAAAAAGTCAGCTGTAACCAGGTAGACATGTGAGTGAATGCCCTTGCAATCTTCTATGTTCTATACATCTGTTTATTTCTAAGAACTCATTTTTTTAGAAAGGGAAAGAAAACACATTTTTTGCTGAGAAACAAATGTAGTGTGTATTTTTTTGCAGTCTGCTATTCATTTAACAATATATTGTGAACACTGTTCCTTGTTTGATAAGCATTCCAGTGTGTAGTTGGAAGATCCATTGGAGTTTTGGCCTCCACTTTTGTTTCACTGAGAGTCAGATTACTACACCTCCCTCATTGTTTCTACTTTGACTTTGTTAGAACTCTTGCTACTAACAAAGCTCCTAGTTCTTAAGTCTTAAAAAAAAGTAGAAAAAATTGCCCCTTTCTGTAGCATTATAAAAAGTCCAAAATGGATGCTTTGTTCCTTCCATTCTACCTAACATTAAGACTTTCTGAGAATCTCCCTGTGGAACTGTAATAATGTCTCTCCCCAGAATAATCATTTTCCCCCTCCACTATACACCCACGTAGGTTTGTGAATTTCTCAATATTATATTTATTATATGGCATGCAAGTTACTTATCTCTATTTCTTTAGCTATCACTATTCAAAAGCTTTTTATTAACACCTTACAATAGAGCACTACCTAAACCACTGTGCTTCATGAGGGTTGGTGTAAAAGGCTGGGGTCATGATCTCAACACTCACATGGTTTATAGACTCCAGGAAGCTACTGCGACATGCAGATATGTATAATACTGAGTAAAAAGCACTTTATTATTACTCTTGGAGACTGAGGCAGGAGGATTTCAAGATTCAGCACTGTCTGGGCAGCTTGGCAAGACTCTGCTCAAAATTTAAAAAAAAATTAAAAAGATCTGGGGATATAGTTCAGTGTAAAGGCCCTGCTTTCAACCCTCAACACCACATGAAAATTATTTCACTAGCTTTTGAATATAGGGTGTTGTGGTAGGGCATGGATGAGCCTCACCTCAGTGGAGAGGACAGAGACAGTTAAGGACAGCTTTCTGGAAGAAGACACAGGCAAACTAATTCTCTATTCTTTCAACTCACATGAAATGTATTGAGACTGTTACTGCTCTTGGTTAAGCAACCAACAATTTTAATTGCCTCTATTCAACCCAATGACCTCACTGCAGTCTTCATTTTAGATAATCTCTCTGAAGGATTTGACATTATCCATTACCCACTAGTTTGTTCATTTATTTTTCAGATGTTTTCCAAGAATATTCATTATGTGCGATGGGAAGCAGTGGTGGATCCTTATCTTTTGCAACAATGTCTCTCTGGTTCTACACCTTGGTGTTATTGTTTAAATATGGTTTGTCCCCTCCAAAACTCATATGGAGGCTTGGTTCCCCGATGAACAGTGCTGAGAGATAAGAAGACCTATAAGAGGTGATTAGGTCTTTAATGAGGATTGATGCTTTTGTCATAGGAGTGGGTTATTTCTCCAGGTAATGGGTTAGTTATCCCAAGAGCAGGTTGTTACAAAGCAAGCCTACTCTCTAGTGCTTATTTCTCTTGCAAGCACTTGCTTCTTCTTTTACCATTTTATGACACAGGAGAATACCCTTGCTAGAAGCTGAGAACTATAGCCAAAATAAGCCTTTTATTATAGCTGAAGAGTTGATCCTGACTACTGCTGGGGACATTCATTGTGAACTTTTAGGAGAAGTTGCAGCTCAGAAGATGGTATGTGCCCCTCTTTTGTCTACCACAACTAGATGAGCTGATAAAGTAGAGGATATTGAGGCAAAATTGTTAGAGTAGATTAATAAGTTACTGCGGTGTGAACTTCAGATTGGCAAGTCTACTGATGCTGACAACAAGGCAACAATACTTGTTTTTGTGTGATACGCTTTTCAGGTAGGTGCTCATGGGAGCGTGTTATGTAAACTTTTGTTGCCAACCAACATTACGGCTGCCAACTATTCAAGTCTTTGAATGGTTACATATCAGGAGAGCTAAAACTGGTCAAAAACATGGTCATTTTGTGTTGGTATATGCATGGACAGAGTATCTGCCCTGACTGATGACTTTCTGGTTTCCCTTCTTGAGTCAAAGGGATTGCTTCTGAATGTAAGTCTATATATATACTATATCATCTATATAGAAAT
>RJWT010045559.1:0-11599 GCA_004365215.1 Cuniculus paca
TATATTGGTGAATTCAGTTCCTAGGAATTTTTGTATCTGTGCTGAAGAATAAAATTCATTTTTTGCACAGAAAATATTTTGCTTTTATCATTTGTTTTAGTGTTCCTTTTTATCAAATTTATATTAATCTAAATGCAGTCAAAATTTTGCTATATTTACTGTTCTCTGAATAAATATTTTAAAATTCGAAATATGTCTTCCTAAATATTTGGTAAAAACTTTCCTTAAGAAATCTAAGGGTGATGTTTATGTTAAGATTTTAAATTATTAATTTTACTTTATTCATGCTTTTTATTCTTGAATGTGGCTTCGGCTGTACATGTATAGCTCTTAGTAATGTTTTACTTTCATTAAGTTTGCAAATTTATTGTTGATATGTGAAGATCTGGAAATGTTCTGAGAGTTTATCTAACTTTCAACATAACATGTTAGAGAGCAAAAGTTTCATGGATGCCAACTGAATACAGGATACCTGAGCCACAGAAACAATAAGAAAACTCAGATTATCAACATTTTTGTGCTTCCTCCCAAATTCCAATACCCAGGGAGCAAAGATAAGAGGACCAGGTGACACCTATACCAGAAGTATGTTACATTAGGAGAAAGAAAACTGAATTTAATAGCTCAAGTCTTTTGTAATACCTAACCACTATTTCAGAAAGACATTATCTTTATCTTCCAAAACTGTAAGAAAGCCACCTTTTGCTCTGGAGAAGAAAACTATGTCTATCATTTCATTTGTTTCCTATGAATAGATCCTGGAAAGTGTCCACAGTTCTAATTTTAGCTTAACATGTAAAGCAATTGAAAGTCATTACTCTTACTTTTACAAGGGACAAAAAAAGCTGATGATGCTGAAAATCAATTACTTTTCTAACATCACTAAATAACTGAAAGTATAACCCAAAGCATCATCTCTCAATGTGGAAAAACAGATAAACACAGAAAGTAACGGCAGAGATTAGCTTCCTGGGAGAAAATTCACTGAGTACTCACTGAATCACCTCAGTTCCTATAACCTATCACACCTTGTTGAGTTTTTAACACAAAATTTCATGGCATAATAAAAGGGAAGGAAAATTACAGCCTGAAAAGAAAAAGAAAACACATCAAAGGCAGACTAAGATAATATGAATTTTGGGATTATCAGGTAGAAAACTCAAAGCAAACAAGAATTATGTCGCAAGGGCTCTAATGAAAGAAGAAGACACACAGAAATAGGTAATGGAAGAAAAGAGATGAATCTTTTACAATAAAATGGAAAGTAAATACTGGAAAGTAAGAACACTGTAACAAAAATTATGAATCTGGTGGATGTGATTATCGGTAGATTAAGCATTACTCAGACAAAAACAAATAAAGTGAAAAATGTGATCATGCTATCTAGGAGCTCGTGGTCTCATAATATCAAGGAATGAAGTTGCAAGCCAAAGAGGGAGGTTAGGAGAGTTTTTATTGGCAATCAGAACTGCTTATGGATTTCCAGGTTCCCTGTGGATGGCCAAATAACTCTTAATCCAGAGATAATTATACATTTGCAGAGCACAGAAATTGGTCATTTGTCTAGTCACCACCTAGCAAGGGTTGCTCTGTGTCTTTAGAGCGACCAGTTAGAACTCTGGCTCTCTAACCCATGTGGGGTTTAAAGGAAACTGGAAGTTTAGAGAAAAACTGGTCATTTTCCATTTTAAATTACTTTGAACTCAGAAGCTTAGTAAGAAGTGACTGTGCTTCTCTGGAGTAAAGAATATTTTATGCTGCCTTAGGAAGTTCGTGGTCCAAACTCCTAGTTCACTATTCTTAGGTCAATTTCCACGAATATGACTAATTGGCCAACTCTAGTTCAGATCTTTTCTTTAGCTTGCTGCCTCACTCTGTAAGCTCACTAATAAACTATTCTTTATTATCAGAAACAATGCAAACAAAAAGAGAATGGGTGAATGTTTTAAAAAGGTAAAAGAAAAAATTAATTAGAAGTTTTATCCAGCAAAATTATCTTCAAATGGAGGAGAAGTAAGGCTTTATATAAAAACTGAAGGTTACGGGAATTTGTCATCAGATCTTCCTTGCAGGAAATGTTAAAGTAATTCAGAGAGAGGGAAAGGATGCAGGTCACGAACTCAGATCTACATTTTAAAAAGTACAAAAGTGAAAGTAGTACAAGTACAATGGTGGAGGCTGAGGAAATCACTGTACTCCACCCTGGGAGGATGCTATATAACCTGTACAGAAGAATGTGAGTGCTCCCCTTTTTTTCTCTCATTCTCCCCTTTTTTCTCTCTTGCTCTTGAAAGGCTGAAAGCTTCATTTGCCTGCATGGTGGGCAGTGTATCTTTTCTGCTCTCTCAGCCCCATTTTTCTGTTGATGACCTTTAATAAATATAGCTGGTTCTCTTTTACCACTGGGTATATGCTTTGCAGTTCTTGTTTGATTGTCTTACACAAGAGCCTGGAATCTATCTGTGGGATCTATTGTGCAGTAACAGAAAGACAAATGAAGATTAAATATGTTATTTTTCTTATTCTTTTTTTAAACTTTCTTTTTGTATTTTAAAAAGCAAAATGGAAAAAGGATAGAAATAACAGAATTTCAAACAAATCAAAAACAAAAACAACAGTAAGAAATCAACACTAGTTAATACATTATATACTGTTATTGTTTGATTATTTGATCTTTTTTTATGCCTAGATCTTATGTTTCTTCTTAATTTATCTAATAACTTTTTTCAAAGTAATAATAGGGAAACAATTGATCATAGTGTATGTAGAAGTGACATTATTGACCATAATGCTATAAAAATGAGAGAAAGAACCAGGCTGGTGGCACACACCTATAATTCTCAGAAGGTTGAGGATCCTAGGGAGCTCAAGGCTAGCCTGGGCAACACGATGAGTTCAAGGGAGGAATTACAGGTATTCTTTTATAAGATATGTAGATTATCTATATAATCTAGATAATTTCAGAGTAGACTTAGATTAGTTGCAAATGTGTATTGCAATCTAGTAAACCATCAAAAATTTTCAAGGCAAAGTATTGTTGATTTCCTTCCAGGGGTGTAGCTCAGTGGAACAGTACCTGCTTGGCAAGTACGAGGTTGAGAGTTTAATTCCCAGTACCTCCCCCCAAAAATAAATAAAATAAAATAAAATAAAAATAATTTTAAAAGTATTGTTGATTTCCTAGGAGAAGAAAAGAGAAGTAATCATAAAAATCACCCCTTGAATCATACAAGATAGAAAAAGAAACCAAGGACAAGTATGATAAATAGAATATAATTCCTAACATTGGAAATATTGATCCAACTGTATCAGTATTCATTTTAAATACAAATGATGTGAATACCCTAATTAAAAGATGGGAATTGTCAGAGCAAGAAACAATGCTCCACTCTATGTTGTTTAGAAGAAATTCATTTCAATAGAAAGACAGAGTGATTAAAAGTAAAGATAAAAGTAAAGATATACCATGCTAACACTAACCCAAAGAGAGCTTGAAATAATTAAATTGATTTCAGAAAAGCCATACTTCAGAAAAATAAAGATCTTCACAAATAAAAAGAGGCAAACTGGTTATTGGCACAGGATAGAAGCCCAGAAATGCCTACATGCAGTTAGGTTCAACTGATCTTTGATAAAGAAAGAATGACGATTAAATAGAGAAAGGATAATTTTTTTAACAACTGATGCTGGCAAAACTGGAAATCTATGGGGAAAAAAAAACAGACATAGGCATAGATCACCCAACTTTTACAAAAATTAATTCAAGGTGAATCATCGACCTAAATTTAAAATATAAATTATAAATCTTGCACAAGATAGCATAATAGTCATGTTTGACATAAAACTAATATCTGCAATATGTAAAGTCTCAAAACTCAGTAATAAAAATTTAGCAATCTTGGAACATACCTGTAATTCAAGAGTGGCTGAGGCAGGAGGATCACAAGTTTAAGGTCAGTAATGTTAACATAGTGAGACCCTGCCTTATATTTTAAAAATAGCAATAAAAAGGGCTAGGGAAGTAGATCAGTATTCCCTGGGTTTAATCACCAGTACTGCCAAAACAAACAATCCAATTAAACAATGAACAAGAGACATGAACATGTATTTCACTAAAGGGAATACACAGATGGCATATTAGCACTTAAACATGTTCAACATCTTTTATCATTAGGGAAGTGCAAATCAAAACTCCAATGAGATTATCACTGCATATTTATAATAATGGCTAGAATAAAAAACAATTTTAATTCAAAATATTGGCAAGGATGGGAAGCAACCAGAATTGTTACTCATTGCTGATGAGAATACAAAATGGTACACTCACTTGGAAGAGAATTTTCCAATTTCTTACAAAGTCAAACATATTCTTGCCACATGATCCAACAATTGTGCATCTACGTATTTATCAAATTTGTTGGAAAATCTATGTATCTGTGAAATTCTGCAAATGAGTGTTTACAGAAGTTTTATTCATAATTAACCTACTCTGGGAGCAACAAAATGCCCTTCAACAGGTGAATGAATCATGCTGTAGTACATTTTGAAAATGGACTATTATTCAACCATAAAACAAAACAAGCAGTCAAACCAGAAAGACCCTGAAGAAACTTAAATGAATACACTAAGTGAAAAAAGCTAATCTGTATGATTCCACCTACATGACACTGTGCAAAAGACAAGACTATAGAGATAGTAGGAAAATCAGTGGTTCTCAAGGATTTCCGAAAAGATTAACCAATGAAGCATAGAAAAATAGGCCATGAAATTATTATATATGCTATATGATATTTTGCATTTTCAAGCCCATATAACTATATAACACAGAAAAAGCAAAACTCAGTGTACATTGTACATTTCAGCTAGTAATAAAGATTGATACTAGTTTCATTAATTGTAAAATATGTACTTCTCAACTACAATAGGTTAATAATAGAGACAGTTATATGACTTGGGGGAATATAAGCATACAGTTAAATATTTCTGTAAAGCAAAACTGTTCTAAAAATTAAAGATAGTACACAACAAAGCTGTCTATTGCTCATTTGCAAGGTGTATAGAAATGTGAGGAACTCATTAACAATTGTCCTCCAACATCATAATTTCATGATATCTTCTAATATTTCATCATACTAATTATAGATTTACCTATACATATGTTGGTCCACTCGGGGGGCCCAAGGAAGATTTTCTTGGGTGAAATTCCAAGGTTAAAGAACACATGTCTAAAAGACATCAGCAAAAGTAGCAGGCAGCATGGAGCAGAGCAGAGAGCCAGAGCAAGAGCCACATGTGTCTTTATTGTATACTTCTTACACAGGCTGTTATCACATGTTTACATTCTTACATAGCGCTGCAACCAGAGCATGAGTGTTTACCTGTGCTAGGTCATGGTTATATAATTGTATCCTACTGTGTGCCTGAGCTAGACAAGTAGGATCACGTCCTCAGGTGTTCTTAGATTCTCCTGAGCTTTGAAGCAGTTTGAGTAGTTCCCCAGAACATACATAACTTTTTCATTAGTTTAAGTGTTGTTCTGCATGCTTCATTTCTTTCTTGATCAATATCACAAAAACTTTTAATTGTATCAAACATTTCAAAGAATGATTGGGCTTTGCATTTCTTCTCTATGTTGCTTTCAATTCCTCAGCTCTTTAAGATTATTCTGTGGAGAAAAAAAAAATGGCAGAGTAAAGTCCAGCAGCATATCACAGCATCAATAGGACTTAGAATCCAGACTTCTGGAAAAAACAAATTAGTGAAGTGAAAAAGAAGGGCTCTGTAAAGCAAGAAAGGGCTAGCAGGAAAACTAGAAATCACAGAGTAACTAGAGAAACAAAAGATAAGGAGGAAAATGAACTAAGCAATCTGGAATGCTAACCCAACACCTAGAGAGGGAGACCCATGTCCATAAATACACAGTAAACCCAGAAGCAGCCACAACTTCAGGGACAAACAACATACTGGCACTGCTAGTTTCAAGCAAAGTTCATGGTTAATGTAATCTACAAATAGATTGTGGGGTTTTACTCTGAGAGTAATTGCTTCCACATGGCAAGTTAGATTTGGTGAAGAAATCCTATGCCGCTCCTACCATGCTTGAGAGTGACTTATTAGGAGTAATTTGGCAAAGTGTTAATTGCTTATGACTAAGATACTCCGAGAGTCAGAAGTCACAGAATAACTACACTTTGCGGTTTGTGGCGTCATGCTACTCCAGTGGCTGGTTTGGAGAAAGTCACTGGCAGGGAGAAGGCTAGTAATAAGTCTCCTGAGAGTTTTAGCAGCAGCCAGCTCAACTGGGAAGAAAATGGTCATGCTGCCTTCTGTGGGGAGAAGCCAGGCCAGTTGCCCTTGGTTTTCTAAGGGGGATTGGTTTGAAAGAGCTGGTATTTAGTGCAGCAGACTTCTTGACTACCCACCACATGCTTGCAGCAGAGTCTGATGGTCTATTAGCATTCCTGTCTGCCAACTTGATCAAGGATGTGCTTCCTATCAGTGCTTGCCACATCCTGGGGTATAGGAACAGGGGAGCCTCTAGAGCAAGCAGGACACCACAAAAGTCCAAAGGCCATAAACCTAGGCTAAAAGAATAGTAATGTGGGGTACACAGAAGGACAAAAATACTAAGAGCAGCTGGCATGCATAGAGCTCTAAGGTGGACACTACACCATGGATTGATTCTGCTCAGCAGAAAGGTAGTACAAGACCCAGCATCACACATGAAAATAGCTGTGGCTCAGTATTTCTCCTCCATATCTGATGGATTCCAATACTTGCAAACCTCACAGGAAAAAATAAATAAATCACTCTGACAGGCGGTGGAACAATTGTTTGACTTGCTTTTCTTTGTCTTTTCTTTTAATTTGCCTTTTTCTCATTTGTTGAGCTCTTTATTTTTTTTATTTTTTTATTGTTCGATTTTTCTGTTACTTTTACCTAAATTCTATTAACTTTTTGTTTTCTTTTTTACTTGCACTCTCTCTCTCTCACTTCTCTCTTATCTTCTTTTTCTTTCTTTTTCAAACTTTACTTTTTTCATTTTTACTTTTTTTTACCCCTTCTATTTTATTATAATTACTACTAAACTTTTTTTAGGTACTTAGTAGACTTTATGTTATTATTACTAAATTCTTTTCAATTGTAAATGGTGGTCTAATTATTGAATTTGGTAGATATTTAGTATATGCCAATATTTGGTTTGTCTTTGTGCCTATATTTTTATTAATTTCTTTTCTATTGTTAAAAGTGGTATAGTTATAGCTTTAATTAGTTCTTATGGTACTTCAATATGAGGTTTCTACGACTATTATGATGGTTTCCTTGCTATATCCAATGGTGGTATAGTTGTTGCTTTTAATTAGTTTTTACTGTATGACAATAACTGATTTGTCTTTGTGTCATCAACATTATTGAAATTTGTTTTCTTTTCTCTGTGTGCTGCTGGGGTGAATCCTCCAGAAGATGATTTCAAACTAAGAAAACCCTCAAGTATTACTGAGTTGTTACATAAACACCAAAACATAACCAAACACAAGAACACATCACAAGGAGACAGAGTCCAACTAAAGACATCTCCACAGTGGTGACTGAGTTTTTCTACCCTCACTGATTTTCAATCTGCAGCATAAAGACATTAGAAATATATGAAATCAAGGCAATACACTGATCTCCAAACAACTCCTCAAAAGCTGTTCTCATGAGAATACAGACAAAGAACTCAGACACCAAATGACTATAAACTGTGAGAACAGATCAAAGAAAAAACTCATAAGAAAATTCATAAAATGTTTAGCAAGCTTAAAGAGAATTTTATTAAGCAGATAAAGGTTCTTAATAATAAAATATTCCATGTGATTAAAGAACAAATAATTAACTAATTGCATTAAATAAGACTGCACAATATGAATAATCTCTTTGGCAAGGAATTACAAATCATGAAAAGATACCAAGCAGAAACACAAGATATACAAAATTCAATAGAAGGCATGAATAGCAGACTTTAGCTCTATACCATCAGTGTGTCAAATGTTTGAAACATGCTGGGTGTCATGGCACATGCCTGTATTTCTAGTACTCCAGAAACTGAGGCAAGAGGATCATGATGAGTTCAAGGCCAGCCCAGGCTATGTAACAAGATAAAAGGCAGCCTCAAATCCATAGAAAGAAACTGACTTAAACAAAACAAACAAAAACAAATTGAAGACAAAGTGGATGTGGTAGATCATAAACTCAGTTATATCCCCAAAATGACAAAACTCCATGGAAGCAGATTTTAATAGCTTCTAAGTACCTTAAAAAATATAGGAATAAAAAATTAGAGAATAACTCAAAAGAAAAAAAAGGAAAAAAAAACTTCCAATAACCACAGCAGAAAACATTGCAAATATAAGGGGAAAATTCAATATTCAAGGACAAGAGGCATATAGAATGCCAAATAGCCATGATCAGAATGTAGCCTCACACAATGCATCATAATCAAATTCCAGAAATTCAAGAAGAGGAGTTTAGTGGATTGGTAACTGGTGGTCAACTTAAATACCACCTGAACTGAGTGAGTGTGGTGCTGAGCATGGATGGCCCACCTGAGGATTGTTGCCAGCACCAAAAGGAGACCTGGCTAGCAAGAGTAGAATTGTGGGTTCTTCTAAGTGTTGTTGATTGGAGCCATTGTTTCTCCTGGAGGAGCTTACCATGCTGGCTCCCCTGATATGAACTTGGCTGTTCTTATCTTCAGAGGAGCTCAGGACCTTGTTGCTGAGAATGACTGCAGTTCACTTTGGGCAAGCTTTGGTCTGTACTTTGAACACTGCTTCATGACTGCAGAGGGGAAGATGTGTGCTATTGAGTCTCTGGAAGAAGTTTTTCACACTGGCTTCCTGACACGTACTTAGCTGTTCTGATCATGGGAGTGGCTCGGAACCGCACTGTTGCTGAGGATGGCTGTGGTACATTTCAGGGGAGCCCTGGTCCTTATTTTGAGCGTCACTTCTTACCTCTACAGCAGAACCCTCAACCTGTTGGCACAGATCCTTCACCCTTCTGCCATAGACTTTCTAGCTTCCACCACTGCCCTTTGGGCCTTCGCAGTGCAGATCCGTGAAATAAACTTGCATGAGTCATTGTCATGGGTTCTTGGTTTTTAGCTGAACTCATGTAGATTATTGCCATGTGATCCAGGGCCTCAGGCTGGATTTTCTAGGTCTTTAGTGTTGTGAACAGATTTCCTGCACTGTCTTTGTTTTTGATTCCTTGGGTGAGCATTGTAAATAATACTATAAATTATGTGTCCTGTATGTAATGGTTCTCCTTGCAACCCCTGCTTTCAAAAAGGAGAGAATACTAAAAAGTGTGAAGTGAAAAATAGCTGGGCATGGTGGTGCACTCCTGTAAGCCCAGCACTCAGGAGGCTGAGGCAGGAGGATCATTGCAAGTTTGAGACCAGCCTAGGCTATAAAGTGAGCTCAAGGCCAGACTGAATGGCATAGCGAGACCCTGTCTCAAAAAGACAAGGGCCAGGGATTTAGCTCAGTGGCAAAAGCACCTTCCTAGCAAGCACCTGGTCAGGAGTTCAATCCCTGGTACACAAAGAACAAAAAAAACAAAACAAAAAAGCAAACAAACCAAAAAACCCGGCAAGTACACACAAAGACGAACGTCAGAATTACAGTAGATTGGTCAGCACAAACTTTAAAGGTCAGGAGAGCTCAGAATGAAGTTTTCCATGCCCCCCCCAAAATTGTTAAACTTTATGTCCTGCAAAAACAGATTTCAAAATTAATGGAGAAGAAAAAAAGTTATATGAAAGAAAAATCCAAGGAAATACGTCATCATTAAACAACCATTAAAGAAAATATTCAGAGGAAACCTGGATGGAGACAGGGAGGACACCAGCACAAAGAACCCAAAATAAAGTATACCTCTAACTGGAAGGGTAGGTACCAGAGGGAACAACAAAAGCAAAGGTGTCATATTGTAAAAATAATGCATTGATATGATTTACCAAGCACCTTGAAATAATAATTTAAAATTCTCAATATCAATAGCCTTAACTTCTTAATCAAAAGAAACAGACCAGTATAATGAAGCAAAACAAAATGCAACTGTATATGGTGTACAGAAGACACACTTTATTCAGAAGGAAGCTCATGGGCTAAAATTTAGAAGATGGAAAAGGATATTCCATGCAAGTGGATCACCAAAGCAAGCAGTAGCAGCTGTCTTATTTTCAAACAGCAAACTTAAAGCAAAATCTGATCATAGCCATTGCATACTGGAAAAGGGAACAATTAAACAGGAAAAAACAGCAATTGTTAACGTACATGCATATTGCTGCACCAAATTTCATAAAACAATAACTACTAGACTTAAAGGGACAGATAGATACCAATCTAGTCACAGTGGGGGATAGCAATACCCCACTTTCACAATTAGAAAAGTGAACCAAACAAAACATTAACAAAGAAATAATAGAATTTAATCAGACCATTGCCCAAATGGGCTTAAGAGTCACATATACACTCCCACCAACAGTACAGAAGGGTTTCCTTTTCCCCGCAGCCCCACCAGCATTTGTTATTGGTTGATTTCCTGATGATGGCCATTCGTTCTGGAGTTAGATGGAATCTCAGTGTTGTTTTAATTTGCATTTCTCGAATGACCAGTGATGTTGAACATTTTTTCATATGTTTATTTGCCATTTGTATTTCTTCATCTGAAAAGTGTGTATTCATCTCAGATGCCCACTTTCGGATTGAGTCTTTGAATCTGGGGGGCCAGGTTTCTTTTCAAATCTTTATGTGTTCTACATCGAAGTCCTATCTATGGGACCATTGGCTATTTTTTTCCCAATTTGTGGGTTTTCTTTTCACTTTGTTGGTGATTTCTTTTGAGGTGCAAAAAGTTTTAATAAGATAAGATCTCAGTTGTTGATTTTTTGAAGTGTTTCCTCTGCAGTTTGATTCTTGTTCATGAACTCTCTGTGTACCCCTATGGCTTCAAGATTTCTATGTACTTTTTCTTCCAGTAGATTTAGAGTTTCTGTTTTAATATTTATATCTTTGATCGATTTTGACTTTAGTTTAGTGCACGGTGATAGACACTGGTCTAGTTTTAGTCTTCAGCATGTAGAAAGCCAATCTTTTCAGTACCATTTACTAAAGAGGCTATCTTTCATCCAGTGAACATGTTTGGCCCCTCTATGAAAGAGAAGGTGGCGGAGTGTCTTTGTAGCTAATCTGCATCTTCTAATCTTTTCCATCTTGATTCTCAGGTCTGTTTTTTTGCCAGTACCATGTTG
Organism: Cuniculus paca; assembly: GCA_004365215.1. NCBI lineage: Eukaryota > Metazoa > Chordata > Mammalia > Rodentia > Cuniculidae > Cuniculus > Cuniculus paca. Next base: position 11,300 of record RJWT010045559.1, read on the forward strand.
ATTTTAGCATAGTAACTTTGTAGTATAATTTCAAGTCAAAGATTGTGATGCCTCCTGCCTTTGCTTTGTTGCCTAGAATTGCTTCTGCTATTCTAGGTCTCTTTTGTCTCCAAATGAACTATGAGGTATGCTAATGGTATTTTGATTAGGATTGAATTAAATCTCTGTAAGAGTTTTGGGGGAATGGCCATTTTCACAATGTTGGTTCTACCTATCCAAAAACATCTTGTGATTTGAGCAACTAATTTGAAGATAACAATAGTTAATATATTAACCATCTTTAATCTCATAGTATTTTGT
>RJWT010045560.1:0-11601 GCA_004365215.1 Cuniculus paca
AAACAATACATAAAATTAAATATTAAAAAAATCCAGAAAATTGTCCAAAAAGGTGAATACTGGAATGATAATAATGACAATAAAAAATCTAAGGGGTAAATAAAAAGACAATAATAAAATGTTATATGTGAATTGACCATTTCATTAATTATATTAAATGTTAAACGGTCAAACACACTGCTCAAAAGACTAGACATTGTCAGATTTGATTTAAAAAAGATTAACTCTATGCTCTATATAAGACTCCCACTGTGAAATAATAAAAAATGGGATAAAGAATGAGGGATTAAAGGGAAAAAATAAATAAAGCTATAAAGCTTCTGCTAGCAAACTAAGTATATAAGATAAAATAGGCAATATTTAATCATAAAAGGGTTAATAAAAATATCAATACTGCCTCACTTTCTACCTAAAGACAGACATCCAAAATGCATGAAAACAAACAAACAAGGAGGAATACAAAAATTCACAGCTATAAGTAATGATTTCAATATTTCTCTCCCACTAATAGATTGAACAAATCTGTGAGAAATCAGCAAGTGTATAGAAAATCTGAGAAAAACTTTCAGCTATATGGAGCTAATTGACATTTTAAAACACTACACTCATGCAAAGAATGCACATTCTTTTCATGTTTGCTTAAAACATTTACAAAGTGGATAATATTTTGTGACACAAATGGAACTTTAGCATACTTAAAGTAATATAAATCACATCGAATATGCTCTTCGGAATAACTGAATTTAACTGGAAATCAACAGAAAAAATCCTGAAAAAATCTCCAAATATTTTAATGTTAATACTTTTCTAAGTAAACCAAGGTCAAAGACAGATTGCTAGAAGAAATCAGAAAATATGCTGCAGAGTGAAAATGAAAAGAGACATACCAAAATTTTGGCAAGCTATATGACAGAGATTAGTAAATTGATACATTTATTAGCTGTTCAGTAAATTGACTGCACAACAGCTTAAATTTGAAAAGAAGTGATGTCTTAAATAATTGAAGATAGGAGTTTTTATAGAATACTTTTCTGAATTTGTTAAATAGAAAACAGGAAAACAGAGCACCTACTGTTTTATGAAAGTTTCAACATAATATTTTAAACTTTTAAATACAAATTGGATGCTATTCAAGAAAGAATCAACTGTCATAAAGAGTTACTAATAAAACACTTTACTTGAGGATATTTGGAGTTCTTGAAAATTGGTCATAATTATATGAAAAGGTCAAAATTAATAGAATTAAATCTGCTTTTCATTCACCTTCTTATGTCCTTTTAAAATTGTGTGAAAACTATTTATTATTTATTACTCTTGCAAACTTTTTTATTTCAAATATGCAGCTCTCATTGAATTCACAATTACACAGCTGGTGTCATATTATTAAAAGCATACTTCATTTTCTTGTGCTTCATTTTATCTCACTTTGAAGGCAGACACTGTATTTTTACAAATTGAAAGTTAGCAGCAACCATGTACTGAGCATATCTATCTGCACGATTTTTCCAACAGTAAGTGCTCATTTCATGTCTCTGTGCTGCATTTTGGCAATTCTCACAACATTTAAAGAATGTTTTATGAGAACTTATGTTCAGTGATCTGTATTGTTACTATATTGATCATTCTGTGGTTCCATGAGCTGTGCTGTGTAAGAGAAAACTTAGCTGTTAAATTTTGTGTATGTTCTAATGGCTCCATAATCCTGCTCTACCCAATCTCCTACCATTCCTTGGACTTCTCTAGTTGCTGAGACACAGCAATACTGAAACAAGGCCATGTAAAAAAAACCCTTCGATTGGCATGTACGTTTTCAAGTGAAAGATGAGTCATACATCTTTCAGTTTAAATCAAATGTTAGAAATGATTAGCAAATGAGGAAGGCACCTTGAAAACAGTCATAAACCAAAATTAGGCCTTTTTATTAGTTAACCATTTTGAGAATATCAAATAAAACTTCTTGAAGGAATCGAATTGGCCACCCCAGTGAATATAATAATAAGAAAACAACAGAGCTTTATTGACAATATGAAGAAAGTTTTGGTGGTCCAGATCACTAAAAGATCATACTAGCCAAATATGTAGACATAGAAGATGAATCTAGCCAAACATATCCTTCAATCAAGTACCTAATTCAGAGGAAAAATCCTTACTCATTTCAATTTGGTGAAGACTGAGAAACTTAAGGAAGTTGTAGAAAGACCAAAAAAAAAAGGTTGAACTTAGCAGATACTGGTTCAAGAGTTGTAAAGGAAGAACACAGCACACATTCTTCAGCCCAAGGAAATATGAGATTTCAGCAGAAGAAGCAACTGTAGATACAGAGGAAATAGTAAGATCTAGATTTAGAAGAACAAGAAGGAAAGGTTGAATTGCTGTTATTTTATAATGAAACTTTAATAGGTAAGGAATTTTTACTTTTAGATGGGCAAAGAAAATTATTCTTGAAATGAAACCTATTCCAGATGAAGATCATTATGGCTTGGGGATAGATGTCCTCTCAAAGTCTCATGCATTCATAGATGGGGTTTTTTACAGGTGACTGAATTTAGAGTTTGTGATTCTGGAATTAATTGTGTGATGCTGATATCAAGGGTGTGCAATTACTAAATTAGACCACTGATTGGTTTGGCATCTTTCTGGGTAGGATGAAGAGTATGCCACCCAGGTGTAAGTGCTATTTGCCCTTAAGATGAATAACCTGGATAAAATATAAGGGGCAAGTTTGATTTATTTCACTTATGAGTATGGTCTCAAGTTGCACCCACTTACCCATAAAAACCTTGAGTCTATCTGTCTTTACAGCTGAGAAGTACTCTAGTGTATAATACCACATCATTTTTTCCATTTCTCGGTTGATGGACATTTGAGTTGTTTCCAAGATTTAGCTATTACAAATGGTGCTGCCGTAACATGGGTGCACATATATTGCTGTGGTATGTTTTCAATTCGTCTGGAAAAATACCCCTAAGAGAAATAATTGGTTCAAATGGGATCTCTAATCCTAGCTCTTTGAGGAATCTTCGCACTGATTTCCACAGTGGTTGCATCAGTCTACACTCCCACCAACAGTAGACAAATGTTTCTTTTTCCTCACAGCCCCACCCCCATTTGTTGTTGGATGATTTTTTTATGGTCTTCCTAGTGTAAGAAACTGAAAGAGTAAATAAGATCCATTAGGTACAATAGATATTGTGAAAGGGAAAGAAACTGCTCAAAAAGAAAGAATGACTAAAATGAGGGAAAGGAGAAAAGGAAGGGAAAGCAATATATACAAGACAGCTAAGATAAGTGTACTACTCATTTATTAGTTTATTGAAAGAAACAGTTAGTGCTTATATTGTTTGCTCAATTTTGCATGCATATATCTGGTAATCTGAGTAACTTTTGAAAACAACAATATACTATATTTAGCAACTATCTCCCTGATCAGTAAGCTGCCATCAACATCAAGGCATCACCATTCACTACTAAAAATATTATGACTAAAATGATTATTAGCAAATTTCAGCAATATAGCATTTTCTAGTCAAAGTATATAAATTTTTAGACATAACGATATTGGACACTTAGTAGGCAAAAGTATAAGAAAAATAGAAAATTTATAATCCTTGGGAAACCAAAGCAATTGCGGGACCTGCACTATTGTGATATTTACTTTATTGCAAGGGTCTGGAACTGAGTAGTTAGTGTTACCAACATACTCCCACGTTACTGTTACTTCCTGGTTTCATGTTGACACTTCAGTATTTGTATTTCTAATTTTAAAAATTTCCATAGCACATCACTAACTGACTTACATAAATTATTTCTGCCATCTGCAAAGAAATAATCTTTAGAATATTATTTTATCTCTACATGTCTTCATAAATGTTTCTGGAATTCATTCTAGCCTCTGTGCTCATCTTTCTCTGTATCAAACTTTATAAGGACACCAGTCATATAGAATAAGGGCTTACATTAATAATGTACTTTTAACTTTACTACCCTGTAAAAATCTTATTTCCAAATGAGGTTACTTTTTGAAGAACGAGAGGGTGAAGGTCTAAACATCATTTGGGGGTGGGGCACAATTCAACCAAATGCTTACCGATTTAATTTTCCTAAGCTTTTTTTCTTTCATCTGTAAGATACAAACAATACTGTCTGCAGTTACTCATAAGAAGAAAAGAAATAAACCATAGAGAACCAATTAACATAGCAGCTGTTGCACAACAGGTGTTCAAATTTTATATGTACATATATAATCTTCCTTTTACATTTATATTTGTCCACTTACTTTGGTCTTCTTGCTGTTTACATAAAACATGATTTTTTTTTCAGTTACTACATTATATTTGAACTGGTCAACAATTTGTCTGTCTGCCTTACAACTATTTTTGAGATCAGAAACTGTTGAAATAAAATATAGATTACCAATGCATTACCAATTATGAATTTATTGATTAAATGAAGGATGAATGGACAGATAAATGGATGGATGAAAAATGCCTAGACTTTACGAAAAAATGACTACAATTTACTTCAGATGGTAGTATTTAAAGTTCTATAAGAGATATATATGTTTTATTCTTCTTATTTGTTTGTTACTTGACAGTTTCCTAATTACATGTTTGTGATCTTTAGATTTTTTTTTACTAATATAAAAACTTGGTTATTTTAAAATCCAAATGATACCTGAGGCAGTTGTTCAGGCATTTCCTTTCAGGATATTTGTCATAAGAATTCATTGCTCTCTCAAATTATTTCATCTTCACAGACATTAACATTCTGCCAGGAAGGAGGTGTGAGGAGAAATCCCATCCATAAAGATGCTGGTTATAATCCAAACACACATCAATCAAAGTTGAATTTTTTATCACTCTCCCCAAGATGGCAGAAACATCGAACAGATTTAGATTTTTGCAATAAAATTATTTTTCCCATTTGATATCTTTGGGGGAAAATCTAGTACATTCAATATTTATGAGAAAAAGAACTGAGAACAGTATTACAATAGAATTTTAAAATATGCTCCATATTTTTAAATACTTCCACTCTATTAGCGATTATAGAAAAAATGGACTGATTTATAACCAAGGATTGCTTTATAATAATGACCTGCAGCTTGAAATCCATATTCCATTTAGAGTCCTGAACTAATTATTCATTATAATTGAATGGCCTGAAATAATCTTTTATAACTCTGAATATAAATCTAAAGTTAAGCAGAAACAAGTCCAATTCTCTTTTATGTAGGAAACAATCTCGGCCTTATATTTCCAGAAAAATATGAGCAACCTTTCTCAATTTTACACTTCTTTGATTGCATAAAGCAAAGCAAAAGCTCAGTTAGCAGATTAAATTTATACACACTTTTAGCAATATTATTTTTCCAAGTTCTACAAAGATTTTTTTTGTCCTGTTCACTGAACTTTGAGTCAGATACACTCATGAAGCTAATCTTTCCTGCTGCTATCTACTAGAATCTAAGGAGATTCAAAAAACTATTAGGAAGAAAATCAGGTTAGATATGAGAACTGTTTCCTTATGTCTCAGTCACTTTTCTCATTGCTGAGACAAAATACCTGACACCCAAAATTAAGAGAGGAAAAGTTTATTTAGCTCACAGTTTGTAAAGGTTCAGTCCATAACCAGTTAGCTCTAAGGAACGGTGGAATATGGCAGAGAAGTTCATGGCAGTGGAAGACAGCAAAAGCGAGGAGAGAAAGGGGGTGGGGGAGAGACAGAGAGACACAGAGAGAGATCTCTTTTTGTATCTTATACTGTGTCCAGGGACTAGGGCAGTGCCATTTCAACCAATTGACTGATCTAGCAGTCACCCACCCTTAGTCCCAACACTGTCCTATGAATCAATCACTCACTCTAGATTCAACAACCTCCTGGAAAAAACCCTATGACCACATAGGGCTTTGGGTGGACATTGAGACAAACCATAACACCTATAAATTAATCATTTTCATATGTTTCCACTACATATGCAAATAATTCTGCCAGAACTATTTATGGGGACCTAAGTGGTATAAATAATGAAGTTCAGTCAGAATATTAAATGCAGCTTCTATCTTAGATTTATAAAATCATATACCCAAAAATACACCAATTAGCACACACTGTGTTAAGACCCATAAACACAGTGATGTGCTGGTAGTTAAACTACTTGCTTTCTGAAAAGAAATATCCCTGATTTGTAGTAGTTCTTGATTTCCATGATATAAAGACTTCCAGTATGGCCAATTTCAAACTACTAATATCAAATCGCAGAACATGGAGTTGAAGAAACATGCATTCTTGTGGTTCTTGCAAGGCATTGTGACAAACAGAACACCAGTACTGCTTAGATATAAATGTGCACAGTACATGATTATTTTACCAGGTACCATATTAAAGAATCTAGTAGAGTGTTTATATAACATAGAAAAATCCTACATATTGAATAGAATGTTGGTCAAAATTAACATTTTGAATATCTAAATCTGCACAGTCATCAGAATAATATTGATATTATTGAAAAATACCAATAGACAGCATTGTGGAGCTCAAAATAATAAATACAACAAAATACATAACAGATTACATTAAGTTTTCTAGCTCATTTTCTATATACATATATTAGATACTATGCTATGAACAAGTGAAACAGTTGATTAGAACATGAAAATATGAAGCAGGTTTCTGATTTTGTAAGGATGGTGAAGAGAGGCTCAAAATCAATGGACTTTGAACCAGGTCGAGGGTCTTTAATGGAATTTACAGGCATTCAATGTCTACAGTGATAAGTAGGGAACATCTGGCAGTAGGTTGGTGGACTGGGTAATTTATAAGCTTCTAGGTGGGATCTTAGTGCGGGTCATTTTCTGGAAAGTTCTGTTTCCTTATCAGTGAAATCAGTTTAGGCTGGATAATAATAACAAAAATACACCTATTGCTTATTTTATGACTTCAATGTTGCTATGTCCTTTACATAGATAATTCACTCAATTATCACACACAGATCTATAAGTGGTTACTGTTCTCTGTTTGTATCTGAGAAATCTGAGATGATTGTGAGTTACATAAAGTCCTACAGGTAGGAAGCAACGAAGTAAGAATTTCATCCTTGTTCTTCCTTACTCCAATCTCTCAGACATCTCCTGAGGCAGTACTCAAGGCTAATGTTCTTCGATCTCAGAAACACCTTGGCAAGTTCCCCTAATCGCTATTAAGACAATGCGGCAGAGCTTCATTGAGGATGTAGGCTTTGTCCCTTCATGGATATGAATCCTTGTGAATGAGCTCTAGAAATGCCAGGGAAATTTGCCACCAAGTCTTCATACTAACTTTTAGCAGTATTCCGATCTACTAATTAGGAAGGAAGCCCATATTCTCCTTGGCTTTTGAAAAGTGATTATTTGCTTGATGGAGCTCCACAGAAAATTTCCCATAGCCTCTGATATTTTCTTTTCAGCTCTTTTGGGTTGTTTGTTTTTAATTACTTAACATTTTTGAAGCTGTATTTTCTGAATGCATCTCAAACTTAGAGCTAAAAAGCCAAATGCTTCAATTTTATTTCCCCACCTTCTACCTATACAATCAAAAGAAATTTCCATAATTGAACCATGTTTCCCTACAACTCTGTAGTTACATAAGCAATACCAACTTCTGGAAGTGGTTCCCACCTTGTTTCATATTTCTTTACCTAGCTAAATTCTTCTTACCCTTTATGGCTATGATAGACCTCTGAAAGGCCCCAAAGCATTCCTTACCTCAACTCCTCCTATTCCATTAGATGTTTAGTTTCTTTCTCTTGTATAGCTATAGACTGCCTTAGGGCAGGAAGAGTTTTAATCAGATGGCTTATCTCCTGTACCTAGTGCAATTATGGTTAAATGGGAATGGTCTGTGTAGAATACTTAGTACATGTCTGGTGCATGCATATACAATGTTATTATGATTAGGTGCTCAAACACTGAATGCAAAATAAATAAATACATATATTTATTCAGAAAATACTTTTGATGTTAACCTTATGCTAGATACATACACAATATCTTGTAGTGTTGAACTGTATACATCAAAATTGTTTCCTGATTTTTCTTCAGTTTATATTCTCTTCAAGGGAGGCAGACACTATATCAGTATCTATCTATCTATCTAGATATCTATTGTAGAAAGTTCAATTATATTCTTCCTCCATTACTTTTAGCTACTCTTGCCTCTGTCATTGGAGAGTTTATAGCATTTATATTGCTACATTTTGATGAAAGACTCACAACACAGAGTAATTAAGATAAAAGTAGTTCTCTAGAGGGTCATATATATATATATATATATATATATATATATATATATTATTACTTTATCAACTCTCCTCAAATTTTTAAGACATTTATACAAAAATTCAAGGGTTGTTTTCAAGACATCTCACTAGATAGTTTATTTAGATTTAAGTGCATTATAGAAGTATTTTTCTAATTGAGAAAGTATCTCAAAAGTTCTACATTATTTTCATTTGTTTTTATTTGTATTTTATTTTCAAGACAAGATGAGACCAACATTTCTATAAGAAATAAATGTTGGTAGTTTTGAGAGATAAATACATGCCCCAAATACCACGAATTATTTGTGTGAAATGAGTACAATCATGGTATACAATGAATTTAGAATAGGAAGATGTACAAAAATGGAGGCTTTGTCACATTGTTAACTACATGACTGTATTAATCAGCTTTCCTCTTTGGTGCCCACAATACCTAACACAATTTAAAGAAAGAGAAGTTTAGTTTGTTTTGTGGTTTCAGAGGATTCAGTCCATGACTGGCAGGCTCTAAGGCAGGAGCATCATGGTGTGAGGATGTGATGGAACAAAGATGTTTAATTCATGGTTGCCAGGAAGCAGAGCAAGAGAACAGAACCAGAGAGGAAGGCCAAGGAGCCACATGTAGTACTCAAGATCATGCTTCTATGACTCATCCAGATACAGCTAGAAATGTGTTGCAACAATACTCTGGGTGGCTTCCAAACAAGTTAACAATTGATTTTAACCATTACATCTGTGCCATGTAAATGTGACACCCAAATGTATCTCCCTAATCATACTTAATCTCCAAATAAGAACAGGGTCATAACTCTGCCTAACATAATAAAACTATCTTGTATAGAACCAAAAACTTAATAATGCCTTCCCTAACGTCTCAGGATATAAATAAAATGTAGACAAATCTTCTCCCAGAGCATACCACACACATTGCCTCTAGTTCAACTGTCCACGGAGTGCTTGTTCCCAGCTGACACTTTCTGAGCCTAGTTTTTAGCAACGCAAATTCTGGACTTCTGAGCTCTGGCCAGGATTACCCCTCAGGCTCTGCTTGCAGCATTCTAAGTCTTCTCTAGCCCACATTTCCAAAACTTTCCAAACTCTTTCTGCAAACCAGTTCTAAAGGCTTCTAAACCACATGGCCAAATACAGTCACAAAACAACCCCACTTCTCTAGTACCAGTTTTCTACAGGGATAATTTTGCCTAGAGATGCAAGAACCAGGTATTGAGCAGATATCCATCCTTCTCCTTAACTTCATAGCAATTCCCTCTTGAAAGACAGGAATGCACTGGTATCAGCTCCAGGATCAGAGGGTCAGCAAATACTACAGCAGTGGTGGGCAGAGAAACAATCCCAGCTCCATCTCTGCTAACTCCGCTACTTTGCTGTCACTAGCCTGCTGCCTGCAATAAGGAAAGTCACTTAAACACTTTGTGTCTCCATATCTCACTAAATACAAACTATGAGCTAATATTGCCTTTAAGTACGCTACAACACTGTCAGAAGATTAAAAATAGATAGCTAATGCATAATACACTTGCAATCTACATGATCTACTGTGAAAATAATGGCAGCGAAACTGAAAAACAAAGACATCTTAGCTGCATTTTCATTGGTGATACTGATGACCAGCTGAAATTGGACAAGAAAGGAGTGAAATACTTTTAGAGAGAAATAAAGAATATAACAGAAAATATAGACAAACAAGAATCTGATGTAGAGGAAAAATGTTCATATTAGGGAAACCAGGATACTGAAACTGAAAGGAGATAATCACTTCCAGGTCCTGCCCCTGCCCCAGTGTACATACAGAGTCCCCATGACCCAATGACCTCCCCAAAACCCAATTTTGTACACATGAGACTTTGAAGGGCACCCTACATCTAAACCAAATCACCCTAAACTGTGAGCTAAATTAAACTCTCCTCCTTCAGTTGTGTCAGTTACTGTGTGCCAGGGACAAGAAAGCTGATTAATACACTGTTCTTGTTCAAGTCATTTAATTCTAATTAATGACACTTTTCTCTGACAAAAATTAGGTGAATCAACAAGACTTCATGGAGTAGTAACAATACCATTAAAACATAACACCAAGGCCGGGCATGGTGGTGCATGCCTGTAATCCCAGCACTCGGGAGGCTGAGACAGGCGGATTGTTGTGAGTTCGAGACCAGCCTGGGCTACAAAGTGAGCTCAAGGCCAGCCTGAAAGGCATAGTGAGACCCTGTCTCAAAAACAGGGCTGGGGATCTAGCTCAGCAGTCTAAGCACCTGCCCGGCAAGCGCAAGGTCATGAGTTCAATCCCCGGTGCCACAAAAAAAAAAAAAACAACCCAAAAACATAACACCAGTTTTGAAATTGATAATGAATCTGCACAGGATAATAGGAGATTATCAGTTATAGTTATTAATAAAAAGAAGAAAATGGGCACCTATGATTACTCTCAGTGACCTATGTCTTGTCTAGCTAATTTTTGCAAATTAGGAGGGTTACTTTCAAACTTGAAGCAGTTTGACCAGGAGGAAAATAATTTTAGCTTTGTAACAAATCCCAGAGTTCAAATCTGTCGTTTTTCTTTTTTCTAGCTCGAAAACTTTAAATAGATTATTTGTTTTTATGATCTATGACCTCATCTGTGAAAGAAGATGGTTATGAAAATTAAGTTCTTACACTGAAGTGCATACAGGCTTGCTTGGGATATAGTTTCAGTCACAGCAATCTTAAATACTAGTGGTCATCACTTAGTTAGACTGAAAGCCTGCTAACAGCCACAGCCAGTCATGTTCATTCCAGCATCCCACAAAGGCATCACAAGCTTTCCATGTCCCTACTCTGTCCAGACATGCTGCTCCTACCATGGGTGGCCACAGAAACCAGAAGTAAGAGTGAGAATGAGAAGACCAAGAAAAAGAGAATGGTGGAAGCAGAAAAAAATGCTATTTCATATCAGCAGAGTAAACTTTAGAAGGGTTCTAGTGCCCTATACTACACAGGTGCATAAACAGAAGAGAGATGAAAGACAGTAAACAGATAGGTAGGTAGATAGACGGATAGGTATAGATAGATAGATAGATAGACAGATAGACAGATGAGCCATACTAAATTTTGGTGCAACTTTAAAATTTCAAAGTTTTGTAGCTATATTTACTCAAATATACACTTTAAAATTATTATAATCACACTGAAAATTTGAATACAGTTTTACCATTTGCAAGATAGAAGAAAAGAACAACTTAATTGCAAAGAACTAGACATTTGAAATTACGTAGATATGGTCTAAATCAGGGCTCTGCTACTAACTATAT
>RJWT010045561.1:0-11604 GCA_004365215.1 Cuniculus paca
GGCGCAACCTAGGACTTGACTCAAGGCACAAGATGCGTGCTGAACATACTGATGAATGACGCGTAGTGGATAAATGGGTAGGTGAGTGAATGAGGGTGTGGACACAAAGATGGGTACTCGTAGGCAGGTGGGCAGCCAAGATGGGCGAGTGAACAACTGAGGGAGACCTTTCAGCCATATCTCTGGAAAGCAGCCTTGTTAACGCTAACAACAGTTTTGAGGAGCTATTATTATTACTAGTTTTTTGTTTGTTTTGTGTTTTGAGATGGGGGTCTCGATATGCAGTTCAGGCTGGCCTTGAGCTCATGATGTAGCCCAGGCTGGCCTCTAACTCAATGGCAATCCTCTTGCCTCAGCCTCCTGAGTGCTGGGATTACGGGTGTGTGCCACCACACCCAGCTATTATTAAGGCCATTTTATAGACATTAAGAGGAAGGCTCTTGGAGGTAAGGGGCAGCTGTTGCACCCAGCACTCCACCAGTCAGGCTGTCCCCCACTGGTCCAATTTCTCTTGGTGTTTCAAGGTTGCTTTCCTGAAGAGAAAAGGTAATCATGGGGTAGAGCTCACTGGAAGTGAGCCAGTGTCTGCAGATACAGGAGGGCCTTCCTAGCCCAGCTTTCAAGAAGCCAGAGAGCAGCCTGGCACAGTGGTGCATGCCAGCAATCCCACCACTTGAGGCTGAGGCAGGAGGATTGCCAGCCTGGGGCTAGCTAATGAGTTCAAGACCAGTCTGAAATACCTAGGCAAACTGTCTCAAAAACAAAACACACAGCCCAGCGTGGTGGTGCATGCCTGTAATCCCAGCACTCGGGAGGCTGAGACAGGCGGATCGTTGTGAGTTCGAGACCAGCCTGGGCTACAAACTGAGTTCAAGACCAGCCTGAACCGCATAGTGAGACCCTGTCTCAAAAAGACAAGGACGGGGGATCTAGCTCAGCGTCCTAAGCATCTGCCTGGCAAGTGTGAGGTTGTGAGTTCAATCCCTGGTGCTGCAAAAAAACCCAAAACAAAACAAACAAAAGTCAGGGAGGAGGGATTAGATCAGATCAGAGCCACAGTGCTGGAGGCAAACCAGAGAACCTGGCCTCTGTTCACCATCAGGATTTAGATGGGCCACGGGCTTCAAGATGAGACCAACTCCTTGGGAAGCATTCCTGCTGGTGGGGTCCTGGGTTCAAAGCCTGCCACTAGTTCCAGAGCCTTGCTTTTGTTATCCATAAAGTGGCTGCAGTACTAAAAGCAGCTGGCCCGGGGCAGTCAAGCTCTGGAAGGGGTGCAGCTTCACGGGGCAAGCGCTGTTGGCCCAGGGAGAAAAGGGCCCAGGGAGAAAGAGGGCCCTCTGAGGCTGCTTCCAGGCCAACAGGGACAGCCCTCAGGTCATGACGTCCCGGAACTCCAGACGTGTCGGCTTTTTGGAGCCACTGTGGGCTGTTTTCTAAGGGGCGGGAAGAGGGACGGTGGGAGGCTCCCCTGTGAACTGAGACATTTCCAGCCCACCGCATTCCGCTGGACCTGCCATGCTGGGTGACATCAAGGACATGTGGGTACTTGCCTGGCTCCCAAACATCTCTTTTGAAGCTTATCTGGTGGCTTTGACTCCTCTCTGCCTTTCTTAGGCCACAGCCTCGCCTCTGTGGGTCTACCGACTAGATGACCGCTGGGCCGCCTTCGGGTTTCCAGGTCCTAACAGTGGCTGGACCGAGGCACGCCCTGCCCGCTCCTCCTGGGTCGCCCCCAGTTCTGTGCCCGGCAGCCTGCACGGTCCCCACCTGCACGCGCGCCGCCTCCTCCCACGCCAGGGCCACCGGGTGGCCGCGGTGCGCGCCCAGCACGGGGCACAGCGCGCACACGCAGCGTCCGCAGCGGCGACAGAAGAGCTCAACCGGGCGGTCGCTGTGTTCCGAGCAGCGCCAGCTGCGCGCCTCCTCGGGCTCGGCGGGGCCGGGACCGGAACCCCCGGGGGTCCAGCACGTGGTAGCAGCGCCGGCCATTCGCGCCGACCGCTCCCGGATCCGGCAGTGAGTGTGGGCGGGGCTCCTCGGAATCGAAACCGTGCCCGGGGCGGAGCGGGGCGCTGGCTCGCGCGCTGCAGGGTCCCGCCCAGAGCTGGAGCGGACCTCACTGCGCGCTGTGCCCTGCAGGCTGCTGTGCGTGCCCGCCCCGGAGTGAAGGTGGGCACCGCGGAACAGGCACGCACTCCTGATGGGCTAACTGGAAGGTGCCGCTCGGTCCAGTAACACTCGGAAAACTGCGGCGAGGTGGGGAGGGAACCTGGTTGGGGTTCCTTCCCGGAGAGCACAGATTAGCAGCAACACCGCACACTTACCTTATCCTGGAGAGCTCTCTCCCACAGTTGGAAGGAATCCCTGGGAAACTCCGGTTGCCCAAGGGCTAAAATTTACAAGGTTTTAACCTCTTAACAACGCGTGGTCCCTGCACTTAGCTCCTTTCCAAACTGAGGCAAGTGAGCAGTTTTCTTCCCCCGGAACTTACTTGTGCTCCCCAAGTGCCCTTGCTCTGCCTTCTTCTATTGTAATCCCAAATGTTGAGTACGGTAATCCAAGTATTGCAAGCTCTTTCTCTGTCTTCCTCACAATCCAAAAGGTTGTATTTGTAATCCCATTGAGGTGTTACTGGAATCCCGGCAACTTAATTCCAATCTATTACCTCCAATGCAACCCATGGCGAAAGTAAAGACCCCAAGACATACTCAAAAGTTAAGGGCAGCCAAGGGGTCCCAAGCCCGATGCCAGTGAGGATAATATATGCACAAAAGCCTCGATCCAAGGCCTCTCCTGGAATGTATTATCTTGTGAAGAAGGGGGTGGTTCGAGGATGAGTGACAGTGAGGATGGCGGAAAATACGTAAACTTGAGCTGGCTGCCAGGTAGGGAGAAAAGCATCTTTGCAAATGCAGGGATAATGACACGCAGAAGGATCAATTTGCATAATTCAATTAAGGTAGCAACAATTGTTTTTGGAGGCTGTTGCTTCAGTTTCTGGTATGTAAACTTTTGTGCCTTGGGGACTCATAGCCTTTTTACCTTGAGGCTCATTCCCAGTTGACATTCCTGGAACTGACTGGCTCTGCCATCCTGCTGTGTTCATGTCTTTTTTTTTTTAATTTTTTTTATTTTTTGCGGCACCAGGGACTGAACTCATGACCTTGCACTTGCCAGGCAGGCGCTTAGGCCACTGAGCTAAATTCCCGGCCCTTGTCTTTTTGTTTTAGAGAGAGCACTATGCGAGGAAACAGGAGACTGTCTGATGGCTTTAGAGATTACAGACCAGTACCTCTGCTAGCCTTATTTGCAATGCTTAGAGCCAATTGAAGACAGAAGGAAATATCGTAGTCAGCTCTCTACATATCAGTATATGGAAATAATCAAAGTCACAGTCACAGCAATTGTTCTGCATTCAAGGGGAGTTGCTCAGATTTTCTCCTACATTCTTCCACATACCTGTTTGGGGGTTTTGACGAGGCTGTCACCTCCTCCAGGCCACCTTCCCCAATTCTCTTCCCAGAGTGGGACAGCAGGTGGTGGTGGTGGTGGTGATTAGGACCTTGTCTGTCCTGCTTCTCAGTGAATGTCTGGCCCAAACAGTAGGTGGTTTCTTAATTGGTATTTGTGGAACAAATCAAGAAAAGCAAAGTTCCATATATTGAAATGTGAGCCAGATGTTTATTGTTTTGTTACAGTCTTTCCATTGCACAATTCCATATCTATTTTCACTTTTTTTTTTTTACAAAGGTACAAGGAATTTCAGAAACATTAAAATAATCATCGGAACTGTTTCAGGCACAGTTGCATATGAGAAGCTTCATTCCATTCCTGACTTCTTAAATTCCTCTGTGATAGTCTCAACTCTGTCTCAGGAAGGGCAGTCAATGTAGAGCCGCGGCGGACACCAGCTGAAGCTCATCTCCAGTGAAAAGTTCCTGAGTCAACAGAAAGGGGGCTTCCGGGGTAGGGGGTGCAGGAAGGAGATGAGCTGCAGGCACTGCCTATTGGCTAGGCACAGTCCTCTCCATCAGCTCAAGAACACAAACAAAAATGTAATTCAAAAAAAAGATAGTTTAAAAAATATTCGATAAAAATTATCTATCCCTCTCCCTTGCTGTGAAATAATTTAAATAATTTACTCTAGCTAAGTGTTTAAAAAAAAAAAAAGACAGAAAACAAGTTTGTTCGAAGCTGTCTGTGTCCTGTCTCCAAGTGTGAGGTCCAGGTTCCCCAGGTGCCAGCTTTTGAAGGACTCCTGGAAGCTCTCCGGACTCAAAACACCCCTCTACCCTCCCCTCCCACCTGGGCAGCCAGTGGCCTTGGGCATGAGGTTTCTTCACTTCTCTGAGGCTAGGTCTTTCCTTCTGAACACTGGACTATGACACCTGCCTGACCTCCGTTGGAGCAGCATGTGCCAGTGAGTGGAGGTGGGAGGGCTTTGTAAACTGAAGTGCTGGCCACAGATGAGGCGGGAGAGCCATGCTCCCCTGACAGTGCCTGGGACTTGGCCTTTTGCTTCTAAGCAAAGTAAGGCAAGCTTGGCTGGCGGTTTGGGGAAATGGAGAATAAGACAAAGAGCATGGGCCTTTGGTGTCTGCAGACAGGCAAGGGGCAGCAGCCAAGTCCTGGGGTGTGGGGAAGCACACTTTGGGTACCATATTTGAGCCCCAGCTTCTGTCTGGTGTTCAGTGCTCTCTTCACCTTTACTGCAGATAGGGCCTAGAGTTTGGTCCAGGGGTCTCTGTCCTCACTGTTTTACAGAACCACATGGGCAGCTATAAAATCAGAGGCCCAGGCCTTAGAGACTCAGCTTCGGTGGATGCAGAATGGGGCCTTGGCATCTGTATTTCCTGAAGGCTCTCAGTGGGATTCTATGGTACAGCATGGATTGAAACCTCTTAGGCTTTGTCTTCTGCAGTCCCTTCTGAGCTCCAGAGACACCCCTGGACTGGGGAAAACTTATTGTCTGCCCATCCTGGGTCAGGAGAAACACATTTTGCTTCTTAGTATTTTTAGTTGCTGGCTGGGCTGCTGAACTGACCAGGAGAAAGAAAGAGCCTTAGAGTACGGTTCAGGGTAGAGATTCGAAAAGGAGGGATGCAGTCAGGAATGGGTGGCACACATCTGTAATCCCTGCTTGGGTGGCTGAGGCAGGAGGATCACAAGTTCAAAGGCCTTGGGAATGATTCTCAGTACCAGAAAAACAAAACAAAACAAAACAAAACAGAAGCAAGAAAGGAGGGACACAGAAAAACCTCCAGGTCAGAAGGGAACTTGGGGACCATCTGGAGCTACTTCCTTCCTAGCGTGTTCATCCCTCTGCAGAAGCCCTCACTGGCTGGTGGCCACAGGGCTCTGCCAGGATCCAGGCCTCCTGGAGCCCCTTTTGTTAACCTGGGCTGAAGTCCGCCCATATCTTCCTGGAGTGGGCAGGCCTTATAGACCATAGTCCACAGATTGAGCTCCAAGGTCTGTATCTCCACATAGGAGCCAGTGTCTCCCCACAGCTGGCTGATTCTGGCTGGGAAGGATGGTTGTGACTCCCAGTCTGTGCTACAGAATTGGGATGAACCTTAACTTATTCCTCCAGGTTAATCCCCCTCAGCCTGTTTCCCAGTGTGTGAGCGTCTAAGGCCATTACCTCACATGGGGATTAAGGTCAAGGTCCCTGAGGGTAGATCTGTGGGGAGTAGCCCCTTCCAGGATCCCTCCTGTTCAGATGGAGAAGCTGAGACCTGAGAGAGAAGTCATGGCATAGCAGAGACCAGAACCAGGGGATTCCCGCTTAGACGGCTGAGAACTGCAGCAGGCCAGAAGCAGCAAAAAGACCAGGAGTCCGGGATCTCAGCCTAGCCCTGCCATGAAATAAACCTCACTTGTCTTTTCCTGGGCCTCAGTTTCCCCACCTGTAAAACGAGGGAGCTGATTCAGAGTTCAAACTTCTAAAAATTCATGTAAGTGGCAGAATTCTGTATTCCATAGCAGGCACACATATGAAACAGACAGAAGGAGCCATCTGTGGGAATGGGCTCCTGCCTGAGTCATTCTCCCATTCTGTAGGGCACAGTTTGAACATCTCACGCAGCTGACCTCCCAGATCCTTCCAGCTCAAACTTTGTACAAATGTTCTTTTGTCCTCTTGAGAGGTTATAGCTCGTGGTGGACCTTTAGAGACAGAATTCAACAGAAGGCAGGGTATCATCTAAAAACAGAGTCAGTGCAGAAACTGCTGTCGCAAGAAGGCAAATAGAAAACGGCACCACGTCCCACTGGAGTCTCTCTCAGTGACAGAGTTTCGTTTTCTGGTAAAAAATATAGAAATAGTGGTTGTTTCGGGGGGAGTTGAGGCCTGGTTCTGGACCTCCCCACAAGCCAGTGGTGTCCCTGAGGGCGGGGATGGCAGAGACCTAGGTCAAAACTGCCCAGAGTCCATCTGCAGGTTTTTGATCTCCAGTTCCAACTGCTTGGCCTCGACCTCTCGCTGGGTCAGCAGCTCCCGGAGCCTTCGGATCTCCTCCTGTTGCCGATAGAACATCTGCAGCAGCTGGAAAGGCAGAGGTAAGAGGGCGAGATCACTTGGGTGGCCAGGGGCACAGGGCCAGGGCACCAGCAGAAGGTTAAAACACTACCTCTTTTTGACTCACAAAGGCAGAGGTGATTAAATTTACAAGGAGGCAATCTGTGCACAGATCTTTTTCCAAAAATCTCTACTTCACCCAGTAAGGGAAATTCAAAAAAGGTTTGAAAGTTTTAGACATATGTTGCCTCTTCGGTTTCCGAGGGTTGTGTAGGAAAGGATACTTAGCCCTGAAGCCTGGAAACTCATGTTTTCCCCATCACTAACTGATGTGACTGGGGTAGTAAGTTACCTGCCCTCGCTGACTTGGTTTTCTCCTCCAGGACAGTGATGGTGAACCCCTTAGGGCTTTCAAAGGTAACAAACGGCCAGCTGCAGCACGTGTGCTGTAGATTTCCCACCCCTGCTCTAGGGATCGGGGGTTAGAAAACCTCACTGTCATAACTGTTGCTGCTGTGGAGAACAGCTGTTAGATGCTGGGTGCCCCACGAGGGCTTTCCTTATCCTCTGGACGCCTGAGACACCCCTGTGAGTGTCACCTCCACTTCACACAAGGAAACTGAAGCAACATGTGACCCCCCAGGTCTAGGCCCCCAGTGAGTGCTCAGTACAGCGGATCACAGTCCCTCTGCCAGACGCCTGCCCTTCCATTTTTAGCTCTGCCACACTGACTTCCAGGGCTGTGGCTCATGGGAATCCATCATATGCGACATCAAAAACATCTACCAAGGGCCTGGCATAGGGTAAGGTACTTAACAGATGTTCACTCTGAAAGCCCAGAAAATCTCAGAACATCAGCGCTGGAAGGGACTTTAATGCTCACCAGGTCAAACTCTCTGCATTTTTCAAATGGTTCCCTTCCACCTGTGTGCACCTTCACCACTGTGGCATACAGAAGGTGCTCACTGCCTGCTTGTTGACTGAATTAATGAAGTGAGTTAGGGACTAAACCAGGCCACACAGTGGGCGGTACTTCTCAGTCAACGTTTTCCTCTCTCCCTCTGGGCCCTTGCCCCGAGGGGCAGGCAGTGCTGATTCCCTCCCCAGCTGCCCCCAGCAGGCCCCAGCAGGCCCATGCTCTCCTTTACCTCATTCTCTGTCTTTGGTGGGGGGCATTCAAAAATGTCGAAGCCGTTTGTGAGCCAGGATTTCTTCTCCTCCAGCCTGTGCTCCACCGACCACCTGGGCACCTTCTCCGCCAGCAGGGAGCAGGGTCTCCGGCTGTCTTCTGCAGCCAGCTTTGGTGTGGCATCCAAGGGCAGAGGCAAAGCTGGGGCTGCAGCATTGGAGAGGGGTCGCTGGGGAGGCAGAGGCCGAGGGCTCAGCAGCTGGGAGCCAGGCCGGAGGGACACCAGGATTGGCTCTGGAGGAAAGCAAAGGGTTGTGAGAGGACTGAGTGGCATGAGCAGAGGCACATGGGAAGGCTGGCATGCAGAAATACGCAACAGGTATGGGAGATGCAGCTGCCTGCAGCCAGCCAGAAACCCGGGCTGGCAGTCAGATACTAACACCACGTGTGCAGGCAGCTAAGCAAAGCCTGGTGGTGGGAACTGCATGCTGTGTGCATTGGAGCTGTCTGCAGAAACAGTGTGTTCCTCAAGTGTAGCCCTGTCCTTTCCTCATGAGGACAGTCCTACCCACACTGTACTCTGCCATCTACCAATGCCATAAGTTCTCCCAACACTCCAGGAAGCAGGAGCGGCAAGAAGAGGAAGAACTAGAGGCCCAGGGTGGAGTGGACCTAAGGTTGCACAAATCTAGGACTTGGCACCAGCAGTAGCCCTTTCAATGCATCAGGAGGGTCCTCAGCCCCTGGTGAAAGAACTGAGAGCTTTCTTCAAATGGAGGGAAGGAGAGCTTCCGGGTCAGGGGTCAAGGGACTATATGTTGCTCTCTTTCCACTGAGCTGGCCCTGGTTACCTTCAGGCCAGGCTGAAGGGGCCAAAGAGCCTAGGTGGCAGTTGCTGCCTATAGGATCTCTTGGGCCAAAGAATAATTGCAGAGGTAGGAGTGAGGGATTGGAAGGGGACTCCGGCTGAGACTGTCCGGTTTCCCTGAAAAGCCTCAGAATGAGAAGTGTTCCATGGCGCAACTGCCCTTGAGCGGAGTCTTTTTTTTTAATTAATTAAGTTTATTGTTACATTTTAAATACACGTAATGACTACTTTCATTATTGGGACTTTGTACCTGTACATAGCTTATCTCAATCCCCCCCAATTCCTTTATCGTCCTTTCAAGTCTCTCTTCCCCTTCTGATTTATAAAAGTTTTGTTTTCGGTTTTCCTTCTTTTTTCATTTATTTTTCCTTTTCCCTTCTTTATTTCTCCCTCCCCCCTCCCTAGTTTCCCTTCTCAATTGAGCATTTTCTTCCTATCTCATAATATCTAGTATATATTCTGGTCCTTTTTTACACTTTTGGTTTCTTGCACCAGAGAAACAACATGATAGTTACATATGTGTGTTTGATTTATTTCACTTAAGAGTATCGTCTCAAGGTCCAACCATTCACCAATAAATGTTTCAAGTTTATCCTCCTTTATGGCTGAGAAATAGCACATTGTCTAAAAAACCCTTGACTTCTTTA
Organism: Cuniculus paca; assembly: GCA_004365215.1. Lineage (NCBI taxonomy): Eukaryota > Metazoa > Chordata > Mammalia > Rodentia > Cuniculidae > Cuniculus > Cuniculus paca. Next base: position 9,168 of record RJWT010045561.1, read on the forward strand.
TCCATTCATCAGTTGATGGGCATATGGGCTGTTTCCAGGATGTGTAGCTATTACAAACTGTGCTGCTGTAAACATGGGTGTGCATATATCACTGTAGTATGATGTGTCTAATTCTTTTGGGAAGATACCAAGAAGGGGAATAGCTGGGTCAAATGGAACCTCTAGCTTTAGTTTTTTTGAGGAATCTCTACACTGATTCATCCCAGGGATGCAGGGATGCAGGGATGGTTCAACATACACAAATCAATAAATGCAATATGCCGTATCAACAGAGCCAAAGACAAGAATCATCTCAATAGACGTAGAAAAAGCATGTGACAAAGTCCAACACCCACTCACGATAAAAGCCCTACAGAAAATTGGAATAGATGGTCCTTATCTCAATCTGATAAAAGCCATCTATGACAAACCAACAGCCAACATCATACTAAATGGACAAAAACTGAAAGCTTTCACTCTAAGATCAAGAATAAGACAAGGATGTCCACTATCACCACTCCTACTCAATATAGTTTGGAAACATTAGCCAGAGCAATTAGACAAGAGAAAGAAATAAAAGGAATAAAGACAGGAGAGGAGGTTAAATGATCATTATTTGCAGATGACATAATACTCTCTACACAGAAGATCCCAAAAATTCAATAAAAACTTCTATGTTTAATAACTACATTTAGTTATATAGCTGGATACAAAATATCAGTAGAATTCTTGTACACAAACAACAAACTCACTGAGAGAGGATTTAGGAAAATCAAGCCTTTCGTAATAGCACAGAAAATAATGAAATACTTAGGAATCAATCTAACAAAGGAAATAAAAGACCTTTAAACTGAAAGCTCTGGTACTCTGAAAAAGGAGATCAAAGAGGATGTCAGAAAATGGGAAGATATCCTTTGTTCTTGGGTAGGAAGAACCAACATAGTGAAAATAGCCATATTCCCAAAATTGTCATACAGATTTAATGCAATCTTGATCAAAATATCAATAGCACAGAATTAGAGAAAATAATTCTAAAATTGATTTGGAACCAGAAGAGACCTAGAATAGCAAAAACAAGTCTGGGCAACAAAAGCAAATCAGGAGGCATTAGAATCGCTGACTTTAAATATTCCTACAGTTTTGCTACTTGTGATAAAAACAGCATGGTCCAGCAAAAAACAGACTTGAGGATCAATAGAACAGATTAAAAGATGCAGAAACAATTCTAAACACACTCAACCACACTATCTTTGACAAAGGGACCAAATATCCTCGCAAGAAGATAGATAGCCTCTTTATTTATTTACGGCACCTGGGATCAAACTCGCAACCTTGCACTTGCAGGCAGGCACTTAGGCCACTGAGCTAAATCCCCAGCCCTTGTCTTTTTGAGACAGGGTCTCACTATGCCATTCAGGCTGGCCTTGAGCTCACTCTGTAGCCCAGGCTGGTCTCAAACTCACAACAATCCTCCTGTCTCAGCCTCCCAAGTGCTGGGATTACAGGAGTGCGCCACCAGGCCCGGCAAGATAGCCTCTTTAATAAATGGTGCTGGAAAAACTGGCTTTCCACATGCCAAAGACAAAAATTAGATTTGTGTCAGTCACCATGAACTAAACTAAAATCAAAATGGATCACAGATATTAAAACAGAAATAGTAAATCTGCTGGAAGAGAAAATAGGCAGAACTCTTGAAAATATTGGTGTAGGCAGACTTTATGAACAATCCGACCATTAGGGAAATAGAACAAAGCATCAATTACTGAGATCTCAGCTTATTAAAAAGTTTTTGCACAGCAAAAGAAATCAACAGAATGAAGAGACAGCCCACCGAGGGGGAAAAAAATTTTGCCAGCTCTTTCTCAGACAAGGAACTAATATCTAGAACATATAAAGAACTCAAAAAAATCAGACCCCTAAACTTAAAGACCCAATTCAAAAATGGGCTTCTAAAATAAATAGACCCTTCTTAGATAAAGAAGTAGAAATGGCAAATAAATATAAAATGTTCAACATCACTGGTCATTTGAGAGATTCAAATTAAAACAACGCTGATACTTCTTACTCCAGAAAGAAGAGCAATTATCAAGAAATCAACCAATAACAAGTGCTGCTGGGGATGTGGAGAAACAGGAACCCTTCTCCACTGCTGGAGGGAGTGCAGACTGGGGCAACCATTGCAGAGGAGCTTTCTGAACCACCTGGGTCAAGCTCTGTCTTCCTAGTCCTGTATGTGACCATCCAGTCACTGAGGTCTGACTATCAAAGAGCTGTCCTTTGAAGATACGGGAAATTAAAATACAGGCCACCACCCCCTGCCCCCAACAGCACTTGGGGCCATCACTAGGACTTTCTTTTCCATCACAGTTGCTGTTCTTGGCCTTTCTCACCTCCGTTCATCCCACTGAGCCACTCGTGGGCCGTTAGGGAGGGCTGGGCGCCTGCTGTCGGCGGGTAG
>RJWT010045563.1:0-11602 GCA_004365215.1 Cuniculus paca
TCATGAGTTTAGGACAGCAAATTCAACCCTTCTTACCTACGATGCACAAGAAAACAATGACTAGATTTGCCATTTGAATTATTTAAAATGACCCCAGAATACTCAACCGTCTTGGAAGAAAGGGCATCAGCCAATGAACTTCAAACAAATTACTCTAATAAAGCTCAATGTTTTTGCCTATTCTAGTCAAACTGGGTCACCAAAATAAATAAATAAAGTCACATGACTGAACTTCAGTACTGACTATAAAAACAAGAGGCCTAATCTCATAACTTTCTCATAGAATTTTTTTTGTTTGTTTGTTATCTGGTACTGAGGATGAATTCTGGGCCTTTGCTCTGAGCTGTATCCTCAGACCCTTTTTATTTTTTGAGACAGTGTCTCACTAAATGGCTAAGTTGCCCATGCTGAGCTTGAACTCGTGAAGCATCTGTCTCACCCTCCAAGAGTGGCAAGGTTACAGTCACGTTCCACCATGCCTAGTCTCTCAAATTCTTTTGTTTGTCCTTTGTTCTGTTGTTTGTTAAGGATATGGATAGAGTTGTATGTGCTGATATATTTCGTTTTGTATTCCAGTAATTTCGGTGTAAGTAAATGCCATTAATCACTTAATAAAATGACTAACACAATTTTAACATCAATTCCTGATGAACCTGGACTTCTCATTCAAGGCAAGTATATTCATGATTATTCAGATATTTCTGTGGGGTTGGCTGGCCCGATCATTTCAAACTCTGTATAGTCTGCAAAATATTTTCTCATTTGTTATCTCATTTGATTCCCAAAGTTGACCTGTGGTAGAGAGAAAAGATTTGATTATTTGTAATTCAGATTTGGGGGAAGTAGGCCCAGAAAGGCTAATTTAGGCTCCATTATACTAATTTAAGCCATAGTATTAGATTTGAGATGTAAAACTAAGTTTGTCCTCTCCCAATTCAGAATTGTTTCCACAACACAGGAGATGCTGTGTGGTAAAAGAAAACATAGGTCAGGTGTGGACCCACTCTGTTCTTGGCCAGCTGCCTGAGTTGGTTACTTCTCAAAGCATAAGACCTATCAGAGACATCAGAGCTTCAGCAGGACGAGGACAACCTGCCCCTTCAAACTGATTATCTTTACATGTTTGTCTTTATTTAGTGAGGGTGTGGAGAAACTGATTTACCTAATAATGAAATTTGAACATTTCTTTGTTTTAACACTATATCTATCTGTTTGCCCTATGATGCCACATCTTCCAAATCAAAAGCATTGATGACCTGCGTAGACAGAGACCACCTGGAGGAGAGAGAGGAGGAGGCCATGCTACAGATTGAAAGGTTATTTCTTGAGAAAACGCCTTCAGAAATGCCCTTGCTCTAGTCTCTTTTCTCGCTCCCCTTGCCTTTCAGGGCTCAACCTTCTTGGCTCTGACACCCTGTTCTCAGGCCTTATACTTCCTGAAATCTCCCTTTCTTGGCAGAATGACTCAACTTTCTCATAGATTTATCTCCAACCTTCCACAGAATCATAAAAATCTTCACTTATGTCAAAGATGATTGTACCAACAACGTTGATTTTATTTAATTCAACCTGTCAAGGAACCAGAAATCTATGGATCAATTGAACTATCTCTTGCCATGTGATTCAATTCAAATGAGAGATTAATACATGTGCTAAGCAGAAGTGGTACCAATTTACACATCACCAGTTATAGAACTGCACAATGAAATTATTCTAAGTCAACAGATACCACATTCCTGATTTATTTCAAAATGTTTTAAGTCCCTTTTAGATAGTTCTACTGGCAGTTGCTCAACAGGGTAACTTTTTCACTGGACTGCTCTCCCAAACTTCAGTTTCCTTATCTTAAAAATGGGGATAGTACATATACTACTGACTTGGCAATAATTAAATGATATAGCCTAATATTACGTATCTAATCACAGGATCTGTTTATGATAAGCAATTGGCAATTCTGAATCATCCCACCACACCTACCCTAACATAGTGTGCCCACAATGTCTTGTCTTTTTATTCTTTATCCTTAGCATGACATGACAAATCCTAGGTACAGACAAATCATTTAACAATGTTTCTCAGTTGACTTTACAGATTAAATATCTATCTATCTATCTATCTATCTATCTATCTATCTATTACCTTGAGTCTTTACCATCATACATATATACATGCACAAATACACTATATAAGGATATGCTTATATATATTTTAGTCTGAATTTTTGGCATTTATTTGCAACACAAGTTTATTTGACAATAAAAGCATTATTTTTGTAGAAAAGATAAGAAATAAGAAGTCTTGATTACTCAGTTTGTTAAGCCACTGATTATTAACGCCTCAGAGAAAAAAGTTAGACACCCATACCCATTGAAATCATATTTATGATAAGCATTTTAAGGTTTTATTTGGATGACAAGTGTTCTTCCTTGCATTAACAATCTTATCTGCATATGAAGGCTAAAAACAGTTATTTGAAGTGCCAGAGACCTGATGTTCTAGTTCCATAAAATTTTGTTGAGAGTTTTTACTAATTCTTCCTATCTAAATAGAATGTAACTCCCACAATTATGTTTGCTATCTGACTCATGTTTTACTTGACTTCATTCTTAACCCATCTATGACATGTGATCAAATATTCAGTGAATATTTAAATTTATTACTGTAAAAGAAACATCACCATTAATCCCCCTCAAAATACTACACCTCCCTTCAAACACACTTATCTCATTATTCTTTACACTTTCTGAAGCAGTTCTGGAAGACCTCTTTCCTAAGTGTCTTTACCAGGTATGCTAAGAAATACTGTGATTGCGGCTGCAAATGCCATCTGATGAAAGGCAGGCTTATAGAGACAGTGTGTTTTCATCCACCTTATTCACTGGATCTGGCATATGACTTTTTGCTTCTTCCCCAAAGTTAAAATGATCATGAAAGAAGCATTTGGGATAGATTTGAAACATTGAAGCAACCATGTTGGTGCAATTAAAGAAGCTCACAGTAAAGGACTTCCAGAATTGCTTCAGAAAGTGCTAAGAATGATGGCATAAGTGTGATTAAAGGGAGAATGTTTTGAGAGAGATTAATAGCAATGTATCTTTTACTGTAATAAATATTTTTAAATTTAAGTATTTGTTGTATTTTTTGATCAAATGGCATTTTCAGTGCTTTGTAGATAAGTATTGTATTTTGTAAATGCGAAGAATGCTAGAAAATTCAAATAAGATTTTAAAGAAGTTGATTATTTAGTAAATAACAGCATCCTAACAAAAAAAAATTTCAATTTTGGTTTCTTTGTATATAGGGATTTCTAGAAAAAAAATCATTAGCTACTTTGGTAATTCACTTATAATTAATATCTTCTATTATGTTTGCTTATACCAGTTATTTTTCTTGAACTTCAAAAATTTCACCTTTTTGCCCTGAACTTATCCTTAGTCATGCATTAAACACCACCTACATGACTTATACTATGTTTGATGACATCAACCTCCTACCAGTTGTAGAAGTCCAAACTAAAGTACTATACAAAATGAAGCTCATATGACATATGTCTAAATACTTCAAAGTTGCAAATGACAAAATACTTTCCATCCTCCCACCATGATAAACATACCTTCATAACTACCTGGACATGCATGTTTGACTTTAGAACACCTCCTAATGTCCTGGCACCCAGCTCTCAGCCTACCTATCTATTCCTAACCTTCGTTCTGACCTATATCTCTAGGAATTTTGTGTGTGTGCCTGTGGACAGTCCAGTCTATATACAACAGCTCTGTCCATGTGTCTCTTCAAATAATCAACCAAGGCTACATTTTGGGCCTATGAGTGAGTATATAATATACTTGAGCCCTTCCCTGGAGAACAGAGCTAGGGAAAAGATTTGTGCACTCCCTGAAAATACAGTCTCACTATTGTGGTAAGGAATTCTTGGGTTCTGGATAGTGCAGAGTGTTATGGTTTGTGTTCAGTGTCCCCTCAAGTCTTATGCCCTCATGGAGGTGGCTGAGTCTAGCATTTGTGATTGGTTCATTGTCTAGAGGCTGGGATGGGTGGTGTGAGTGCCACACCTACCCAGGAGTGGAGCCAGCATACAATATAAGGGAGGGACCGAGGCTGTTTTTTCCCCTTTTTGTCCTTTCACACTTGTTGCTTGTGACCACAATGGACAGCTGCCCCTCAGCCATGCCACCCTGCCTTGGAGCTAGCTGAGTATGGACTGAAACCTCCAAAAACTCTAAAAAATAAACCTTTCCTTCCTTCATGTTGGGCATCAAGTATTTTGTCTCAACAAGGAGAGAAAAGTAACCAAGACACAGAATGTATTTCAGAAGTAGGGGCATCTGGGAAAACACAGACTGTGGCAAGTACCTCTCCTTGTTTCTGTGGACTTTTCATTTCATATGAAGGACACCTTTAGAGGAGGGCCAGAGTGGGGGTCTTTAAAGTCTCGGTCTTCCTTTTTTTGGGTGTAAGAGGAGTGTGTATGTTGGATAAGTGTTATGGTTTGTATCTATGTGGCCCCTCCCAAGCCTCATATAGTCATAAAAGTGGCTAAATCTAGCATTTATAATTGACTCATTGTCTAGTGCTGGGATTGGTGGTGTGAGTTCTGCACCCACCCAGGGGTGGAGCTGACATACAATGTAAGGTAAAAAAGGAGGTAGGTTTTTCCCTCTTTTGTGTAGTTCGCTTTTGTCACTTGCCACCAGCTGCTCCCCCAGCCATGCCATCCTGCCTTGAAACCAGCTGAGTATAAACTAAAACCCCACAAACTATAAAAAATAAACCTCTCATTCCTTCACTTTGGGTGTCAGGTATTTTGTCTCAACAAGAAAAAAGTAACCAAGACAGAATTTGGTACCAGGAGTGGGGCCATTGCTGTGACCATATCTGACCATGTGGTTCAAGAGCCTTTGGGAATGGCTTATGGGAACTGTTTGGAAAGGTTTGAAGGTATCGCCTGAAAGAGTAGAACTGGAACAGCCTTCTGCATGGGAGATTCTGATCAGAGATCAGGGAACCAAAAGGCTGATAGCCTGCTGGTAAAGACCAGGCTTGGGAGGTTTCTGCTGGAAAGGATTGCATTGGTTGTTGGACTCCACATGATGTGTGCTATGGCTTCGCAGAAAGTTTGTCTGCATTCTGCTCATGTCCAGAGATTTTGCCTGAGACTGAGATTAAGGGCAGTGACCTGATTAATCTGACAAAAGAAATTTCAAGGCAGTGGAATGTGGAGGCTGTGGCATGGCTATTGTTGGCAGCTTTTAGTAAAATTTATGTTGGGAATCAAGAGCAAAGAACCCAGCATGGTGATTTAAAACTTTGTGAGTTTGGTCGGAAAGCTGTGGACTATAAAGATAGAGCTAAAACCTTGACTGCTGAGAAGAAACAAAGAAATAAAAAAGATGGCCTAGGGGCATCCTGGGAAGCAGAGGGTCTCCACCCTTTGTAGCCTCAAAGATACAAAAACAAAAGACTTTCCTTGGAGGAGAAAGCTGCAGAGCACCACATTCCAGAATGGCAGTGGAGGCCACATGAGGTTCCAGAATGGCAGCGACATAGAAAATCTGTTCCTGACAATCAGGTTCAAAGTACCCAAACACTTGACCTCTGCGGCCAAGAAAGAGGAAAGCCTGGCTACTGCTCCAGCTGGCAGAAGACCTTGGTAGCATCCACGTGGCGCTGGTTTTAGGCACATGGAGAATACATGCATTCTGAGGATTAAAAGCCTTCCACCCTGATTTCAGAGGGCCCGGAAGGCCAAGCAGTGTGCCCCTGAGAGGGCAATGTGTGAAGCTATATGGTGGAAAACACAAAAGTTTGAAAAAACCAAGAGCGTGGATCATCTAAGAAAAGCTGCAAAGATTCAGCAGAGTGGGCCTAAGAGAGAAGCTGTAAAATCTGAAACCCCTAAAAGTGCCATGGGGGTGGAGCCACACAAGCCCTTTGGTCTCACACAGAAATGAAAGTCCCCCAGTGCAAACAATAAACTTAAAACTTAGACTTTTCAACAATACTAAAACTGTTAAGAGTTTGACAGCTCATAAAGATAAACTAAATGACTTTTATATAAGGGATATACATGAGTCTTTGGGGGGCCAGGGGTAAAATGTTATGGTTTGTATATATGTGTCCCCCCAAGCCTCATGTAGTCATAAAAGTGACTAAATCTAGCATTTATAATTGATTCATTGTCTAGTGCTAAGATTGGCAGTGTGAGTTCTATACCCACCCAAGGATAAAGCTAACATACAATGTAAGATAAAAAAAGAGACGTGTTTTTCCCTCTTTTGTGTGGTTTGCTTTTGCCACTTGTAGGCACCATAAACAGCCCCACCCCCAGCCATGCCATCCTGCCTTAAAACCAGTTAAATATAAACTAAAACCCCAAAAACTATAAAAAATAAACTTCTCCTTCCTTCACTTTGGGCATCAGGTATTTTGTCTCAACCAAGACAATAAGTAATCATGGTCTTGAGTAAGTTCACGAGTATTACTTTATATTCCATTCAGGAGATAGTATAAGCAGTGAACCCTCCCCAGTGGAGCCCATGGAGTAATTCTGATATGTATTGTTCTGGGGTGATGTAAAAAGGGTGGGGTCACTGGTGTCAAGCAAGTGTTATCTGAGCCAAGTCTTGGGAGGTAAAGCCCTGCTGAGAAAGTATGCTAGGTATATGTGGCAAAGAAGAGAGTGACGGGAGACTCAACTGACAAATAGGATGTAGTCAGAATGTCATAGGCTTTGAATTTAGGCTTCACTTTTCTATCAGAGGGGAGAGAGAGATAGAAAATAGTGAGGAGAAGATTGAAGAGATAAGCATGAAGAGATGAAGATAAAAGAATGAATTTAGAGGCATTGGAACACTCTGAAACGTTTTTAGCCAGCAATAAACTTGAACACATTTGTGTTTTTAAATAATAATGATGGTTACAGTATAGAGAAGTTTGAACTGGGAGTGTGGGTGGGAAATAAATTAAGAATCTAATCTATAATAGTCCAGATGAAGAAAGAGTAAACTAGTCTATGCAATGGTGATGATGAGGGAAAAGGCTACCTTCAATAGACAGGAATATTTACTATATGGGAAGTAGGATTCCATTGTGATTATGGGTGTGAGGAGAAGGAATAAGTAGCTGAGGATAATGCTAAAAGGAGAAAGTAAGATTTTGTACATTGTTTAAAATCTATGTGATTTTGAGATGAACTAAGCCCTCTCTTGATTCTTTTTATAAGATCATAATTGCATGTACCCACTGTAGAGCACATAAGAGCCATCCATAAATAAAATGGGGTGCTGGCACCCTGTCCAAAGGAAGGTGACACATGTTTTTCCAAGATTATAGATCAGCCTTGTTCTCACATGTTACATGTTTATCAGTGACTCACCCATGTATAAAATTTAGTTTCTCTGATTTAATATTGATCTTCAAAGAGTATATCAGGCTTTCAGTGGATATAGGCCCCTTAGCTTCTTCTTTATATGAATCCTCCAGGAGATATTCAGAGAAACAGGAACATCCAAGAAAAACTAGTATTTAGAGCATATGGAATATAATGGGAAGTTCGTTGAAGATGGTTTTATAACATCTGTGGAGATCTTTAAACCATATGTGTTTAATTTTTCAGGTAATTTTTATTCTTCATTTCATTAATAAGGAAGTGTTGCTGTAACATGCAATTCTTAGGTTCATTCTTTTCTTATGACTTTTTTTTTTTTTTTTGCGGCACCGGGGATTGAACTCACGACCTTGCGCTTGCTGGGCAGGCGCTTAGACCACTGAGCTAGATCCCCAGCCCTAGGTTCAATCTTTTCTTTATGTGCTTTTTTCTCCACCCTAGAAATGAGAAACCATTATAGTTCAGTTCAGTTGTTCTAAGTATGTAACTTAATTTTTTGTTTTGCTTATTGCAACATCTCATGTATAATGATTAAGAAGAAATGATGGGGTATACTTTTCTTTGATAATCTAGGAAATGAATCAGTTGAAAAATCATTCCTTCAATCTCTCAGGTGTTCTTCAGATTGGGTCAAAGTACAGGAAAAATGAAACCCTTGTTCAAATTCTTGCCCTGCTTAGCAAAATCTCTGTTTGAATGTAGCATATTCAGAGTAAGCCTTCTGGCTTGGGTTTTATTCTTAATGGTACACCATGAGATATTGGCTAAGTTGCTTAACTTTTCCGTATGAGCTCTCCTATCTGCACAAGGGGCATTTGATGGTGGTCATTCCATCCACAAACATTTATTAAGTGTCTAGTTTCATGTGTCATGGTACTAGGTACTGTACTAAGATACCTACCTGACAGAGATATGGTGAAGATCTATGAGATAATGAAAGTAAAATGATTTAATATCCTTGAAAGAATGAAATTGTAGCAAGCCAAGAGATTAGAAACTTAAAAATTCATAAGGGTAATGGAGTACCTTCAGAGTTTTCATAATTTTAAAATTTATGTGGTTGATACAGAGATCAGGATTAATCCCAACAGAGAAGAGTTTACATTGTACAGGAAGAAGCTCTGTTCAGGGTTCAGAATATACGTACAAATCAGAATAAAAATAAGAGGTCAGAATAAAGAGAGAGCTTTGATAAATGACTGCAAATGTATCATAAATACTGGTTTAAAAAACAAGCAAGATCATTGCATATAAAGACCACTATACTAAGCAGATTAATATTCTGCCCTTCTCTAATCTGCTCTGCCTCCTGTGATATCGACCCCCATGGACTATCGTGGAGGTTCTCTTGTCCCTGGTTTTCAGTTCAGTTTGGCCAGTGAGTACAGGCATGAGGTCAGAGTTGAAAAGATAAGGACAATCACACTATTTCTTCCTAGGTCCCTGACTTGTTTGGGTGGGTCTTTGGCAGTGGATGTAATCTCCATTAGATTTGCTGAATTTAAATTGCACTATTTCCTCCCCTTGTATTTTAGGCCTAAATGTATTAACAACTTCCCACTGCTGCTAGTCTCTGGGTGCTTCAACATTTTGTTTTGTTCCTTTACACTGACTATATCTCTGTAAGTAACCATTTATAAAACTAGTTTTGCTGGAAACTTCCAAGTTGAATTCTGTTTTTACCAGGATCTCGACTATTATTTTTAAAAATGTATCTATAGGCTCTCTGCTCCTGTGCACCCGACCGATACCCCTTCTTCCCGTGCAGCCTCAGCTGCTATCCAAGACACGATGGTGAAGGTCGGAGTGAACCGATTTGGCCGTATTGGGCACCTGGTCACCAGGGCTGCTTTCAACTCCGGCAAAGTAGATGTTGTGGCCATCAATGACCCCTTCATTGACCTCAACTACATGGTCTACATGTTCCAGTACAATTCCACCCACTGCAAGTTCCATGGCACCATCAAGGCTGAGAACGGGAAAGGCCATCAAAGGAAACGTCATCAAAGGAAAGGCCATCACCATCTTCCAGGAGCGAGATCCTGCAAACATCAAGTGGGGCGATGCTGGCGCCGAGTATGTGGTGGAGTCCACCAGTGTCTTCACCACCATGGAGAAGGCTGGGGCTCACTTGAAGGGCAGCACCAAAAGGGTCATTATCTCTGCTCCTTCTGCCGATGCCCCCATGTTTGTGATGGGTGTGAATCATGAGAAGTACGACAACTCCCTCAAGATTGTCAGCAATGCTTCCTGCATGACCAGCTGCTTGGCCCCACTGGCCAGAGTCATCCATGTCAACTTCAGCATTGTGGAGGGACTCATGACCACAGTCCACGCCACCACTGCCACCCAGAAGACTGTGGATGACCCCTCTGGAAAGCTGTGGCACGATGGCCGTGGTGCTGCCCAGAACATCATCCCTGTGTCCATTGGTGCTGCCAAGGCCGTGGGCAAGGTCATCCCAGAGCTGAATGGGCAGCTCACAGGCATGGCCTTCTGCGTGCCCACACCTAACGTGTCCATCGTGGATCTCACCTGCTGCCTGGAGAAAGCGGCCAAATATGATGACATCAAGAAGGTGGTGAAGCAGGTGTCCGAGGGCCCCCTCAAAGGCATCCTGGGCTACACCGAGGACCAGGTTGTGTCCTGTGACTTCAACAGTGACACCCATTCTTCCACCTTCGACACCGGGTCTGGCATCGCCCTCAATGGCCACTTTGTCAAGCTCATTTCCTGGTATGACAATGAGCTCGGCTACAGCAACAGGGTGGTGGACCTCATGGTCCACATGGCCTCCAAGGAGTAAGTGGTGCCCCACCACAGCCCAGCGAGACCATGGAGGGAGACGAGGCCTCGCTGCAGAAGTCACTGCCCCACTCAGCCCCAACACTGAGAATCTCCCCTCCTCCCAACTTCCATCCCAGGCCCCTGGAGAAGGGAAGTGGCCCAGGGAGCCCTGGCTCCTTGTGCACCACCAATAAAGCCCACTGTACCCCCCCAAAATATATATGTTTATATAATATACAGTATATTGCATATATAACATATATAACAAGAATTTGTACAAGGAAGAGCTTTACATAAATTCTGTAATGTTTTTCACATGAAAACAAAAACAACCACGTTTTCTAACCAAGCTTCCCACAAGATGTTCTTGAGATATTTGGATTTTATTTATTTGAAGCTCTGGAACATCTCACATAGGAACATCAAAATCCTCTGATGAAACAATTTTTAAACTGAAAACTGACTATGAAAATATCTTAGAAGGCGTGAGAAACCCCAGACAATACTTTGCACATTGCTCTTTTGCTTTACGTGGTTGATGACGTACATTGTAAGTCAGAAGAAAGAAAAACAATCAGTAATTCTGGCTTTTCTTAGGCAATAATGGATTTTGCAGGTCTGGGGACAGGATTTAATCTGAGGTTAAAAGTGACCATGGATCAGAGCTTTGTGTCACACATGAAGAATATGATGAGGTGTCAACGATCTGCAGCCTGGAAGGATACTCCAAAGTTGACATTTTGTGACTTTCTTTACGTCTCCTTTGCACTACTAACAAACATACTACTAAGTGAGGAGCTATAAATGAGATCACTTCCTGCAAATAAGACTGTAATGAGATTTTTTAGCTGGTCACACACCAACATGCAGTGATAAAATGTTTGTTGACCCTCCCTTCCAGGGTTAGTGATGTAAAACCCTGGTCCACATTCTTAAAACAAACCAAATTTAGTTTAGATCACAAAATTGTAATGGAACAGAAAATTAGATCGAAATCTGTCCCTGATGGTAATGACAAGGGTTTTTGCGTAATGCCAAGTGACTTAACAGCAGAAAGCCTGTGTGACTTGACCTGGTATCATGGATTACATAGTGGCTACTAATCATTGTGCTTCATTTGAGTTGCTTTGGCTAACTCACTATTCTTGGTCTTAGAAATAAGGCATTGAGGTGGGCTAGAGAAAGGCAAGGCATCATTCCAACTGGCTGTCCATAGAAGTTAGAAGAAAGTCTACCTGGAAAACATTTTTTCCTCCCTATGATTTGTCTTTGGATTTTTCTGTTGTTTGTTTAGGTTTTTTGTTGTTTATTCATTCATTTTTAGATACTGATTAGTGAGAGGAGCGCAAAGGGCCCAGGCATGGACAGAGGCTAACAAGAAGGAGAGGATGGGAGAGAAAGAAATGGAAG